>BMAO01012330.1:0-20597 GCA_019973975.1 Trichonephila clavata
GGCTATAATATTCTGAATTAAACTTTCAATACTAATTTATTCTTTTCTATAGATAATATTCTATTGATTCAAACATTGGCTTTACCTACTAGTCGGCATTCTTTATTTTATGATATTAATGAAAATATTCTAAAAATGTACATTATTAATAAGTTTTTAAAATATATTTTATATATAATCATAATGAGAAGCTGATAGTGAAAACATGGGGAGATGAATATCGTTGATAGATTTCTTTTCTTTTTTGAAGTGAAAACTTCTTTAGCAACGATGGGCACTTTTTGGTAGGGGAAAATCTTATAGGTTCGCGTCACCGACATGCTCTGACTGGCTCACGCGCAGTCTGCTGTTCGCCTTAGACACTTTTTGGATGAGTGAAATCTCGTGCGTTCGCGTCAGCGACATGCTTATAAGCAGTATATCTGTAGTTATACAGCTGACGTACAGGGCAGTGTATATTTTATAAGTGAAATTCAATGGATTCAGTAAAAAGTTCAATGTGTAAATACTGTGTATTGTTGAAATAGTGTTTTTGTTTGATTATTATTTGAATCGTTTAATTGAAGAATCATTGTGTAGTACAATGGTGAGTACTAAATAAATAAACTAATATTTTTAAGATATAAAATAAATAACAGAAAATTATTTTAAATACTCGTATTTATTTTGGCGTTTGAAAATTTTGTATTATTTATTTTCTAATATTTAACCTCTGCAATGCATCACGGAATCCGGATTAGTATTTAACAGTGGCTTAGACGTTTTCTTACTACCGTGGTAAAACAGACTTCTAATTATTCAATCATATTTTTATCATGGATTTTGAAATTAAAAATTTATAAAATCTCACATAATTCAAGGTTAATGTGTTAATGTTTAAAATATGGTTATTAATGCAAATAATCATCATACAATATCAACAAGTCATCGAGAGCATTTAACGTTAGAATTGAAAAGGTTACAAAACAATACACTACAAACGGTCACCAAAACTTTTCTAGAATTCATCTCCAACAAGAATAATTATTGATATTTTCATTCGATTGTCAAAGTTTGCATGCGCATGCAGCTGTCCTAAGAAATGATGCTTTCGTAAAAAAGTCAATGCTCTGCTTTTGTCAGAATTCGTATGAAAAACGAAGAACCACTTGATATTCCGAATTTCAACCTTATTTTAAATTATAAAAGACCCGAAGTTCCAGCAGCAGGCGTAGCTATTTATCACAATACTCAAGATAAGTCACACTTCACATACGGACATACTAAATTCACTAGATACATTGGTGTTAAAGTTTCTGATATAGGCGAAATAACCGTTGCTCGTTGCAATTTCGAGAATGGGCAATACATATTAATGGTTGCCGTTTATATTTCGCCTGGGAAATCTATGAGACAGATACAACGATTTTTATTCAAAAATTCGATGATTTATACAAAAGAAAGTTCTGAAATACTCGAAAAAAGATTTGGCGAAAAATATATGATAAAGTACCGATGATTTTAAGTGGAGACTTCAATATTAACTTTGCAGATGATAAAAATCTACCACTATAATTGAATTTCTAAATAAAACACTTAATTTAAATATGTCCAATGATCGAAAACTCATTACTACAAAATATAAAACGACGATCGATGCTGTTTTAACGCGATACTTAGATAAATTTGAATCAAACATTTTCCTTTCTTACTGTAGTTACCATACGCCTACTGTATCTTTTTTAGAACAAAATAAAATGATTGAAAGTACAAAAAGTCTAAGTATTGTTGAAATTAATGATGACAATGATGCAAACAATTAAAATAATGTTAAAAATCAAGTACATTGAAATTTAAGTAAATACAAATACTATCCATAAATAATATGATTGTATATTAATTGTTATTTCAATTGAACTGTATTTATATTTTGTCATGATCTTGTATAGACCGTAATATATTTGAATAATAAAAAACCATTTAAACATGCATATAATTGTTGCTCGGAGTGTCAATAGATGTGAAAACTAGATTGATGTTGATAATTTTAATTCAAACATTATGAAATTTCAAATTTTAATACTAAAAGTTCTAAGTTTTCACTTCTATCGACAGTCTCTATAACTGCCGTATTTTTTTTGATGTTATCAAGTGTTTGAGTAGTTGGCATTGATTTCATTTAGAAAACGTCGAATTAGAATTTATCATAATGTAATCTGAATTGCATGGCTGTAACTTCCCTGAAATTTTTATAATGCTAAATTTTATGTTTGCATCAAACTCAATGTCATATTGTTTGAATCAAACTCAAACTAAGTTTTTGTACTTGTTCCGTTAAAAGTGTTTGAATTACATAACATAGTTCGAATTCTTTAATAGTGATAATTTTTCCTAGTGATGGTAGAGGAAATATTTTTGGAGTCGCGATTGATTAATAAAACACATTAATAAAATATCAAGTAAAAATTTATTTTAATTTTTAAAAATTTTATTTATTGAAAATATGTTTATCATACTCCCCTGAGTGCTATTAAAAGAGATTTGTATACGTTTTGTTCACCTTTACCTCTCCTCACATGAAATTTCTAAATTATGTTTTGTAAATACTACATCCTTCAAAACGAATAGTAAATTAGAAATATTTAACTTTCGTAGATTACACTCAAAAACTTAAGAATTTTTACACATAGTTCTCCATACAATTTATGATAAAAATAGATCTCTCATTACATACCAAACACAACAAACTTATGAAATATGTCCGAAAATACCACAGTATGTAAAATGGATTGTAATTTAGATATATGAAGATGGCTGATAAAAAAAGATTAGATTAATCGATTTGGTGGCAATAATATTTACCACCTCCTGGAAAAGGGTTAATCTATGACGCGTAAGTAGCTGGGTCCAAGCAATTTAGGAGCAATTTACTTAAGTTTCTCCAAAATTTGTACGTATCAATTTGTTCGGAATTTTCCAAGTCTATTACGAAATTTAGTTTTTGATACGTTTTTAAATTAGGACATGTTTTTTCTGATAAAAAAGACACAAATTTCGTAATCCATCTATCAAAATTGTGAAGCAATAGCATGATAATTGCAAATTCCAAACCGTTTATGATAACACAACTTTTTAATAAATTCGGATGTTCTGATCGTCAAATGGAACATTTTCTTCTAATAACTTACTATTTTGGTCCGTTCTCTTTTTAAAAACTTTCTTTCAAATTATTTTTTTTTGTAAGAACTTGGTAAAGACAGATCTGGCTCTACGATATATTAATACAGAGATGGCATTTAAGCTGATGTGTCTAGAGGAATAAATTTATTTCTTTACTGTCATTAGATTGGAATCTTAATGTTCTTAAAATCGTTTTTGCTTCGCTTCAAAAGACTTATGTACCATTAAGGTCTATAAAACTCGCGGTATTTTTTTCCACAGTTTCATGCATTAATTTATTTTTCTTTGAGAAAGTATTTTCTAAATTGGGGGGTATATTTTTTTCACGTATTTCTTGCTTGAATTCATGTTCATTAGTCTATTTCAAAAGTAATTAACTGAGAAGAAAGGGAGATTGGTGGAAAAAAGATATCATGTAACGATATTTTTGTCTCTCTTCAATAAAATAAATCACTGATTAAATCTGAAATTAAAATGTGTAATTAGATTTTCAATCTCTTGCATGGATAATCACTTGCAATTAAAGATAATTTATGCAATACTATTCCTTAATTTTTACTAAGCTTTTGTAAACATAAAAACTATTCTTAAATAAAATATTAAAAATCGTAATGCTTTTCTTCATTGTTATTTGAGCAAACTATGTAACGCGAGTGTATTGTGAAACAACAAAAATATGATTAACTGCTACTTTTTTTTTCAAATGGTGTTGCTTATCAATTATATTTATCATTGCAGACCTAGTATAGTCCCCAGGAGCGGTACTACTTTTATTGCGGTGTCATATAGGTAGACACCAGTTGCCGCTATATAATTTTCAGGCACAGTTTCCTCCTCAGAGAGATGCAGCAAAGCTGAAATGATGCCAAATTTTTGTTGGAATTTTAATTTTGCGCAGAGCTTACAAACCAAACCATCAATCTAAGGACTTCAACATGCCGTAGAATTATACCACATAGTCACCTAATTTTTTTAGCAACGCATATTTTTGAAAAATACAATACTTACGGTATACTTCCTTCTTTAAAAAAAAAAAAAAAAAAAAAAAAAAAAAAAAAAAAAAAAAAAAAAAAAAAAAAAAAAAAAAAAAAAAAAAAAAAAAAAAAAAAAAAAAAAAAAAAAAAAAAAAAAAAAAAAAAAAAAAAAAAAAAAAAAAAAAAAAAAAAAAAAAAAAAAAAAAAAAAAAAAAAAAAAAAAAAAAAAAAAAAAAAAAAAAAAAAAAAAAAAAAAAAAAAAAAAAAAAAAAAAAAAAAAAAAAAAAAAAAAAAAAAAAAAAAAAAAAAAAAAAAAAAAAAAAAAAAAAAAAAAAAAAAAAAAAAAAAAAAAAAAAAAAAAAAAAAAAAAAAAAAAAAAAAAAAAAAAAAAAAAAAAAAAAAAAAAAAAAAAAAAAAAAAAAAAAAAAAAAAAAAAAAAAAAAAAAATAATTTTTTTTAAATTTTTCTTTGTACTCACTTTAATTTATATAACAAAAACACACAGAGACGGGGAATGGACTCACATTGGAGGAAGTGAATAAAACATATTTATTTTAAACTAAAAATGCGTCAACAAGCTTTTTACAAAAAAAAAAAAAGTAGGTGCCAGAACGCCAAAAAACACGACTCCTGAGCGAGCTGGTCAAAGTCTGAATGCATCCCTCACATGGGTTCAAATTTCAGCCCTCTAAAGCTCATCAGTCAGTTCTTCGCTAGTGCGTAAAGGAGACCTCAGTGGCTTGGCGGTTAGTTGCTCTGAAGATCTTCCTATAGTATTCTCTCGTAACATAGCCAATTCACTTGTCACAGCTCCGTCGTATACAACAACAGCCATCCTGACCTGAACGCTGCCCTCAGAGATCATTTCCAGCAAAATAAAAAGACGATGGACATCAAGTTGCGGAAATGGAGAGCACCTGGAATCTGAAATGAATAAAAAGACGAAACAGACAAATCATACAAAAGTAAATATTTAAGAAATATATGCTTTATTTTTCTCGTCTTATGAAAGTGGAGTTTTCTTTAGATTTGTCCTCACCATTTTTGTTCATATGATTGGCTGTTGTGGTGGTAGTGATATGCCCCTCGTGACCCCTCCTACTCTTTCTATCTCTTATTGATCCTTGGGTCTCCCTTTTACGATCTTATACAGTCCAGGAAACTTTGTTCTTGATTTTAGACCACAGTCAAAATGAGTCCCCCATATGGCCACGAAATCCCCCTGTTTGTAGCCATTGGCTTCCTTGCATTGCAAAAACTTTTGCGGTTCTCTTCTTTCGAATATTATTTAAGAATGTTTCACCTTTTCCACGTTTCTTATTTACATATATACAATCAACACAATTAAATATAGCATTTTTGAAACATTTCTTAAGATTGGTGATGTAAAAAATCTATCTAACTACCGTTGTCAGTCTTATTTATACCCAAATGATTTTTAGAGTGAATTTTTTTTAACAATTTCTATTTGCATTAGCTAAGGTACCACCAAAAGATCATGATCATTTTCTATTTTATAAAGGGAGTGATTCTTAACTACAAAGTCATTAATTTGTTTAGTTTAAGGAGTTGTTTTATCAAATTAATATATTTTTCACTTCTTTGACAGTCAACAATTTGATGTAATTTTAAGACATTCAGCTAATATATTTTCAATATTCAATAAAAAAACATTCTACAAAAGAGAATTCATTCTGTGAAAAACCTGTAGCTTTCGGGGAATCAATATCTGAAGGAAGTTTCTTTAATTGGTTATAGATGTTTGTTGTTAACTAATATGATGTGCATAGTTTTGAGGTAGCAGCTCGATAATTTCTAACTTTGGGGATTCTTTTGTAAGGGCTACTCTCGCAGCATCCGCTTCTCGCTTTTCCTTGAAACATGAACTAAGTATTAGTTTCCCTTCGGTGATTTTATAATTTCAATAAATGACGAACTTATTTCTGTGATTTCAGCTCAAGAATCTATAAGTGCTTCAAAAAGGTTGATTTTTCACTAAAATGTCAACATATTGCAAATCTCCAAGTATATTAATTAAGACTTCAGGTTTCAAATCCTCGTCAACGTTTTTTGGATACAAATGACTTTTCTAAACACTGAAAGAATAGAATGCTCTTTTGTAGGAATAGGGAAGTGAGTGTTTTAATTTTTTTTATTAAATTCTCGATGCTAATTCCGCTATGTTTTTCTTCGTTTTTTCTATTCTTGGAATTAAACTTAACGTGTGGTTCTTAGCTGCTTGAAGTTCTCTTTTTTTATCCAACTGCGCAAGTTTAAGTTTTTGATGTGTAACACCTTTCCTCTCGGTTGCTGGATATTTGTGGAAGTGATTTCGTGAAAAGTGACGGAAACAGGAAACCGTGGAGCGCGCGCTATTTGATTTGACCGATGAGCAAGTGGGGAGGCGTCGATCGACAAGGCCTGTCCCCCTCCCCCTCCCTTCATTGTTTCTTTACTAGTGATGACCTGCTTTGGACAGGGGAGGGCTTGCATATTAAAATATCAATCCCCATGTTAATCCTAGAGTGCCATTTTTTATGACATGGGATTGATATTTGGGGGGATCGATAATACTATCTTTTTGGTTAGAAAGTACAAGGACTCGACACCCTTCAGGTGCCTCCCCTTGAACAGTATTTTGCCAATAGCTCGACACTTGAGCTTCTCAGTAAGCTCTGACCTAACTCATTCGATCCCTCTGCCTCTTTGTATATTCTCATCGAATCTCTGGCTCATAGGGCCATTCCTTGTATTTCATTTGAACTTTTTAAAACTTTAAACTTTTTAAAATTTTAATATCTTGAAATGTATTTGAGTCTCTGCTTTGGATTTGAACTACAGGCTCCCCTCAGTGAGACCCATCCATTTATTTACTTAGCCCTCTTTTGGTAGGCCTAGGGGGCTCCAGTACTAAAATGTCCTGTTATCATGTTATTCTTATGGGTTTGGGTAAAATTTTACTCCCCCCCCCCACCTTTGTTTGGTATTAAGCTAGAGTCTTGATATTTGGAGGTTCGATAGTATTACGCCATATCGCGAGATATACGAAAAATCGACCTCCTCAGATTCTCCCCTCGCTACAAGGTTATTTCATTTATCTCTTGAATCCTAGGCCACCTGGGTCATCCGTACTTGCCTGATTCGATAGATATCCCTGTGAGCTTTCTGCACATATAATTTTATGGCAATAATACTATTTCCTCCCCCCCCCCATTTAGGTTTTAAAAGCATTTTAAATTTTAATTTTTTTTTAAATCGTCATTTCTTTAAGGATTTTTGAGTCTCTGCTTTGAAACTCGAACAATAGGTTCTCCTCTTCGAGCTACATCTTTTTGTCTGATTTGTTCTATGGTAGTAGACCAGAAGAGGGCTTCGTCTCTAAAATTAAAAGTCCCATGTTAATCCTATGGGGTTTGAAGGTTTAGTGACATCACGAACTAAGTGAGAAGGGTTAATGATACTTGGGAAATCCCCTCCCTCTTCGCTTAGTTCGGAGTTTTTTATGTTCGTTCTTGACACTGATGCCTCCCCCCTGGGGAGTTATTTCGTTATTTATTTCTGACCTACCTCCACCCTATTTGCACCTACATGTCCAGGACATGCTGTGTTCTATTTTTCATTTTTTTCTATACAAACAGGCAGGGTTTCCAATTTCTGGGTGCGTCTCTACTATTTTACTTAACTATATAAAAAATTTTAAATCGCAATGAGTTTTTTTTTTGACGTCACACTCGGAATATTCACGGCCCATCCATGTGACCTATCTGACAAGATCCTCAGCTACTACACCATAGTTATCACAGTTCTCCGCTCTTCCCCAAAATTAAACAAGAATAATTATTTTTGATAAAAAATTGCATTCTTTCTTGTGCTAATAAAATAAAATTTTCAAAAAAGAGATCATTATTTGACAAAAAAACTATTTCCAATCATATTCTATTCATTTTTTTCAGGATTTAAGTTACTATTGCGTACTTTTTACCACGATGACATGTCAGATGTTACACATCATATGAGACTACTATAAGGATCGTTTATTTTTTTTAATTCTATTTTTTATTCTAAAGTTATCTGAACTTTTTAAGTTTAATTTAAATTTGATTTATCCACTTTTTTATGACACTAAACTAAAGATTTCACAAATTCTAGATCATATTTATTATTATAGGTTCTCTCAAGTTTTTAAATTAACTTAAGTACGATATTGGTACTCTCTACAATACCACCAATCTCCTCAACCCCACGGACTAAATCCTCTTTTCTACAGTTTTTGTATTAGCGTCAAGCTGTTTAACTACTCGAGAGTTTTGGTGACGTACCTTGGAGCCATGGTCAAATGACGAGAACGACATCTGAGTTGGCACCCCTTCTCCTGACTACCGGAGCATACCAACGGATGGACGTTTGAGCCCTCGAAATATTTTACGTATATCGCTTCCCTACACGGCGGATCTTTAGAGGTACTGAGCTCGAAATCATGACATACCAGCTCTGATCCAATACCTAGACCACTATGCTACCACGGCCATTTTAAAAATTTTGTACATTTTACAAAAATAACTAAGAAATATCCTATATATTTTTCAGATCCCTCCAATCCCTTCCCAGTTTGCAGTAGTTTTAAAAAACTGACGATCCCATTAGAATACACTTGTGATATAATCCTCAAATTTCAGATGAGTCTATAAGGAATGATGATGACGACACACTTATAAAGTAATCCAGTCTTGTTCGAAACATTCAAGAATGGTGAAAGTCACAAAAATCCAAAATAAATTTTCCCGATGGTGGTCAAAGAACGTTGTAAGCGTTACACGCGTTTTAGATGTTTTTACATATATCCAATAGCGAGACGAGTCGATTAAAATTTTGTAGATTTTTTATATAAATCACAAAGTTGAGCCCCTAGGTGAAAAATAACACACACAGAGAAGGACTCGTATTGAATTGAGTAAAACAGATTTACTTAAAGAACAAATGCGTCAAGAAGCTACTTACAGAAAATTTTAAAAAAAGTAAGAGCCAGCACGCACAGAAACACGACTGCTGTGCGAGCCGGTCAAAGTCCAAATGCTAAAGTCTCACATGGGTTTGAAGTTCAGCCCCTCTAAAGCTTGCCGGTAAGACTTCACTATATATATATATACATATATATATATATATATATATATATATATATATGCATTCGAATTTCGATATTGCAATTTTTTCTATATAGCGAACTTTTTTTTCTGGAAGCAAGAACATTTCACAATTTCCTTCATAAAATAATCTTTCTATAGCGAATTGTATTTTATATTAGACGAACTTTTTTCGTTAATTTCCCCCCCCCCCCATTTTTAAAGTGTTTCTGTATATTTCAAATTATTCTCTCTAAACACACTTTACAGTGGACAAAAATCTTGAACTGGTTTTAATAGGTCCTAACTCGCCGCGATTTGAGCGTTTCATTCAAGAAGTAGAACCCTTAACCCTCCATTGCCCAGTTTCCTAGAAACATCTGCGATATCCTCTTTCACCCTCAGTGGGCCGGTATCGTGTCCCAGTGTCCTTGAATGTGAGAACCTTGTTTCCGTTCATTTGTAGTATTTAGCAGCCTTATTAGTAACTTCGTTTCTTGTAGCACGAAAATGTCAAAACGCAAGTGCTTGAGTATCAAGGAAAAAATTAATTATAAAACTGTTATAAACTATTATAAAACTATTATAAAAAAATCAAGATTATATTTACAATATTATGATTTATCGATTTCTTATGCAAAACGTTTGAGGACATGTGTTTATGAAGATGTCGATGAGTCAGTTTTCAAGTGGATAGACACAACGCGAGGTAAAAATGTCCTGATCTTTAGACTTTACTTAATAGAAAAATTCCTTCAATTTGTGAAAGCATTGAGTACGACAAATTCCTAGGTAGCAAAGGATGGCTAGAAAAATTTAAGAAAAGTCACGGAAAAATAAACCTGAAGAAATATTTGGTGCATTGCAAAGATGTGACGTATATTACGAAACAAAGCATTTATTTTAACAAATATCTCAAACAAGAGATTTTAAGAGTAATAAAATTAAGGGAGCATTGTGTTATTGCATATTTAGAAATACTGTTTTTAAAGTAATGTAAGTTCTAAATTACATCTAGGCATAAAATTAGAAAATGTCCTTAAAATTCATTAATTTTAATATCAAAATATTTTCTTAATGTTCAAGATACAATGTATTCCCTGAAATTCTTTTTTCTTGCTTTGTTTGCAGTTTTCTTTTTTTGATGGGCAAGATATATAAAACAAACATTTATTAATTTACAAAAATATATGAATAAATATTTCTTTAATATTTAGTGTTTTGAATTTAAAACTAGTTTTATGTGGTTTATAAAGTGTTTTAAAAGATTGACTTCGATGTAATGAACTTTTATTCAGGATTTAGTGACTTCGTTATATAGAGGTATGTGACTGTATAAGTATATATATATATATATATATATATATATACAGTCAGCAATGTTTATAATACTGTAGCATTCTCATTTTTATGTTTTTTATATTCAACTCAAGTATTTTAATTTTTCTTGTATCTTTAAAAGCTATTGTCTGGTTATCTTGAAATTTCAATTCTTTTCGGTTTTGATCATGTTTATTCATCTTTCTCTTGTAGAGAAATTTTGACTATATATATATATATATATATATATATATATATATATATATATATATATATCTTATACTGTTTATTAAACACAAAACGAGAAAAAAATGACAATAATGATAGTGTGCATTGGTGAGAAAATATGTGAGTTCAATTGTATGGAGCTTTCTAATAATTAAC
Organism: Trichonephila clavata; assembly: GCA_019973975.1. NCBI lineage: Eukaryota > Metazoa > Arthropoda > Arachnida > Araneae > Nephilidae > Trichonephila > Trichonephila clavata. The sequence goes on from BMAO01012330.1 coordinate 10,958, forward strand.
TTTTAACATACATTCTATAATATCATTGAAATGCTCATTGTAAGTAATTTTAAAACTTTAGAAATGAAAATATATCGCTTTTTGATATAAAAAGCTGATACATTTAGGAAGTGACCGCATGGACCTAAGCCAGTGCTTCTCTAACTTTCAACATTTGCGACCCAATTTTCAATCATAGTTATCAACACCCTCACCCTTCCCATACAATAGCAATGCACTGAATTCAACAGTAATATACTTTGATACGTAAAGCTGCAATAGACTTTAAATATAAACCATAAAAATTATGAAAACAAATATTAAATTGTGTATATAATTTTATGATAGCCCTTGAGATCACTTATAATTATTAAACGTGTTCGTAATTTAAAATACATATTTTGCTCTACTGATTCATTTATAAGTGTATCATATCGATGTAAAAGTGTTTTTCTTTTTCTCATTATGTCAGAATGTATTTTGTTTCGCTTCCTTTCCGTACATTAATACTTTTTAAATAACCGTTCGTTTTCGATATATTCGCTCCCCTCCCCATGTAGGGTTATCAGACCCCGTATAGTGCCGCACCCCACGTTTTGAGATGTGCTGAATTAAGCCTAGTTTTGTTCAAATAAAAGTTTGACCTCAAACGTGTTAAAATTATTTTTTGCTTTAATTGAATTCAATTCATCACATTGTGATTCTTTTTCTTGATTTTTAAGCATTTTATACTTGTTTGTTTTTAAAGAGATGTCATTCACTAAGCATTTCATCGTCTGTGATAAATAGCCCTATATCATTTGTGTCAAAATACATTTTAAAGAAATGCTCTTGTAGTCCATGAAGATTAATTGCTTCATTTTAAATAATTTGTAGCACACTATGCATTTAAGTATTTTTTGGTTTATAGGAATTTGAAATAAAGCTAAACTTGACATAGTAACTAAGAAAAATATTTTTTTTTTTTAAATTTTGTTTAAACTTAAAAGACTTTGAACACGAGATGCTATATGGAAAGAGACGTATGGTGCAATCAATTTTGCAAAATTTTGTGAACTCAACATATTTTTTCGATGCACAGCATCAAAACTATGCCGAAAGTACTATATAATTTTAGGCGTTATTTCTTACTACAGACAACGCAGTGTGCGTCCGCCTCCACATAAAAACAATCCTAATTACAATAGTCAATGTTTTCACACGAACAACACTATGCGTAATAACCGCAAAATTTAACGAGGATGTAAGGCAGATATTCCTTGTAGTTGTGCAATGAAATTTTGTGTTAATTGAATAATAAGCAGCAGCTCAGGTTAAGATGCTTTAGTGAACGCACGTCATCAAATTTACTGAAATTGTGAACATAACAGCTGTATCCTAGATATTACTGGAAAAACGTTGTCCCTTCAGATAAGACTATCCAGATTTTAAGAGCTAAATGATGTGCTTCAATGTGGTGCAAACCTTCCTTAAATCAGAAGTCCAACCCATGTATATCATTATCCATATATAAATTTGATTGGTAATGCAGTGGATTAGTTTAAGGAATAAGAGAGTAAGAATAGGATATCCCACCTCAAATACAAAATTTCTACACTGGACTCCACTGAAACCAGTTATATCGTGCGCTATTTTCTTTTTTAATTTCAAACCTGTGTCTATTTTATGAAAAGTTTCTATTCTATTTCATCATTTCATTCACTTCTGAAAGTTTCTGAAGCTTATGAATATGCTGGCTAACTTAAATGCATCGATATTTAGATTTGATGGTTTACATGGCCAATGCGATTCTTATGTATGATTAGCTTAAGAAATAAGGGAGTAATTAGGAAATTTTACATGCATTTTTTAAACAATTTTTGTGTTGTATTTGTGTAATTGCTCTTCCTCCAACCACACTACATTTTACCAATCATATATCTTGTGTTGTCATTTTCCAAAATATAAATCATAGGAAACGGACATTTTGCATGATTATGATATACCTGTTTTATGATTTAAACTACTTTTTAAATTAAACTGAGCTAAATATGAAATATATTTTCAGAAAAAAAAATCTTTAAATAAAAAAGTTTCTCAATTTCAAATTACGACACATGCTTATAGTAAAAATTCTTAAATCGACAACAATTCTGAACATTTTGCCCAACTGGAAGTGCAACCAATCCATGGAATTATTAAATGTTGTAACCGTGACAAAAACTTCTAGGCTATGTGAACAAAACATAAAATGAGGAACAAAATTTTATTTTTTTATAAATTGATATAAAAAAAAAAAAAAGTCCATGCAGTTTTAATAAATTTATGAGACATGGAGCAATAGTGGCAAGTATTTATTTCCTTGTATGACTTCAATGTAATGGACCAATTAAACGAAATGTTTCGTGCTGCCATCTATGAATTTGAAACGGTTTCAAAATTTAAATTTTCAGTATTAATATATTATTGTATTTCAAGTTCATAATATTTTCAGGCATAATAAAAATGCTTGAATGAAATAAATTAGCTATTGATATTTTTAGTTCAGGTAAATAATAACAATATTTCATTCGAAAAAATCCCAAGTTACATATAATTCAGGAATTATATATTATTAATATTTTAAATTAACTTCAAATAGTGAGAGCGAATTAATACTGGAGAAAAAAAGGTATAGTTGCTTGGTTTTAAGTTTTGTTATTTTTTCCTTACTTATCAAAAAATATAATTAAAATGTTTCTTTTAAGTTCTAATGTAGAACTTAATCTCATTAAGAGATTGTTATATTTAGATACAGCATTTAAATAATTTTATTTTATGAATATTTTGTGCTGCCATCTATTGTAGAATTTCTATACGAAAAAATATCTAATATCTCTTGATGGATTTCATAGCAATAAATTATTATTATTTTTCTAAATAATTTATATACGTATATATTTTGTTTCAAACTTTTTAATAGCAGTAGAAAAGTGTTTTTAAATATACTTGAGTTTTAAACATGAAGATAAAAATTTAGTGAATGCTTTCATAACTTATTAAAATATCCCTGAATCACGTATTATTTTGCTTCACCTTTGGAATAACCAGGATGAAATAGAAATCATGCAGATAGATTATCAATGAAATTTTATTGAATTGTATTTGAATAACTGTTAGGGATGTTAATATTAGATTAATTTTAAAAATTGTAAATACTGTTTTTAACAACTATAACATTTTTCATTCCTGACTGGTCATTTAATTGGATTCAAATAATGACTCCAATATCTACATTTGTCCCACTTGAACATAAATTCTAGTGGGAAGCATTGTTAAAAGTAAAGAATTGAAATTTTTTCTTCAACTCACATCGACATTTGAAAATTATCAAAAAAAAATTGGTCTAGTCATGTAAATGTAAAATATTCAAATGCTAATAAAATGAGTGTAGAACTAACCTTAGATGCATTTATGAATAGCATTATTATATTGCAAATAGTTTTAAATTTATTTAGCATTTAAAAGATGGATAATCTGTGCTAAATCCAGCTGGGTAGGAGAGTAATGGGTAACAATTGAAATACTTAAGATAAAAAGGTTCCATATTAGTATTTTTATCATATGAAAACCATGTTAAGCAATTGTATTAACATCACGAATCTCACATGCATACAGACTTTAATACTGGAACAAGCCTGGTTTTTCTTTCATAGGAAACTCAAACCCTATTACTTTTTTAGTGATAAATGATTTTGAAATAACAATACATATCATTTTTAGAAATTTTGCAAATGTCTGTTATTTTAATTTTTAATTTTTTTTTTTTTAAAATTTAGTATTTAGAGTTCATTTTTCTTATGCTTTTAAAGTTTTCTGGAAAAAAAAATCAACACTTAAAGTACATAAATGACAATTGTAATACAATATATTTCATTACGGAACATTAATTTTTAGAAGTGCAAGTGATGAGAAAATGAAAACTACAAACACAAAGTGAGTAAAAGAAAAGAAAAATGTGTCATGAGTACACACATAAATATGTCCAAAGTTATACATTAGCTCAAATACCGCTGTCAAGTGTGTATACATTCACTCTATTTAAGTGTATACAGTGAACTTTGCAATGACAGCAAAACGTTTACTAGAAATTGGTTTCCCCCATCCCTCCTGGCATACAGAAGCTATATTCTGTTCCTTTCAACGTTTCTTCTTTTTTAGCGTCTGAACTTGCTCATTTTGAGAATCTACATTACTCAAAGCACCAAGGTGTAACTCTTCAGTGAACTTCAAAATAATTGCTCAGTGTGAAATTGAAGCCCCCAATGGATTTCTTGATAATTACCCAAGTATTCAGAGCAGCATTTCATAAAAAAAACATCAAGGCACTATAATTGAGAGTTTCACATTTTATTATATATTTCCTTACCATTTGGTCTGCATGATATGAGCCCCTATTGTTGTAAGGGCCAGTGTTGGCTTCTTCGTACTGTTGTCTGCAGCCACATTTGTATGAATAGTGCTAAGAATCACGATTTTCTTTTCATTCTGGCACCTGTATATCGTGAGTTTTATTGTCGTTTTGTTGTGCAGAAGATGAATATCGTGGTGAAGCTGTGTCAGGTACACAAGGAAGCAATTTTCTGTTGTTCAGGCGGATTGTCTGTTTTTCTTTTCTTCATAGACGGTTCATTTGCAAGTCTTACAAACACAACAAAACTGTTGTGAGTCCAAGGTTTTGTGAGTTATTAGTTATTTGAGGACAACATTTTCCCTAAGTTGCAAGAATCCTATATAGATTGAAATGTCAATTGTTTCTGCAATTTCACTATCTTGCTTTCTTTAATTCAATTACAAGCCCTCTCTCATTCTCGGGTGGCGTGTCATGAGTTCGAACTCAGTACCACTGAAAACCTGCAATGTAGATAAGCGATGAGCGTGTTAAATCTGTCGAGAGCTCAAACATTCCCTCGTTGGAGTGGTGGGGAAATTTGGGGAGCATGTGTGTCGGCTCAGGTGTCGGTCTCTTTACTGACCATGGTAATAAATGCCGAGGGGTCCATCACCAAAAGCCCTCGAGTAGCTGAAAAATGTGACATTTTTTCACTCACTCACACTCAAAAGGTGACATAAACTCATATCATTCCCAATTCTTCATGTGAAACATTGAGTGAGTGAATATTAACATCGCACCGTTCAGATACACAAGAGCTTTTCACGACAGACCTCGTAATTTTGATCTATGATCAAGTGATGAAGACGACACTTGAGCTGACACCCTCCTCTCTTAACTACTACACTACACCATGGGAGGACATTTGAGCTCTCGACAGATTTAATGTGCATTGCTCCCCTACAGAGCGAGTCTTCAATGAAACTTAGATACAGTCCACGTGGGCCACCAGACTTAAATTCGTGTGGAGGTTACGCATTGGTACTCTTAGTATAATTACTTTTTATGCCATCCAGATGTTCCATTGTAATGTGTGAGTTTTCCAGCGTGTCTGCTAAACTTTAATCATTTGCATATTATATTGTATACATACATTTGCATATTACATCGTTTGTGTACACGTAGTTTCGACTTTATAATAACTCGTTTTTGTTTCGTTCTTTTTATGTTATAGAGTGTATTTCTCTTAAAAATTGAATTACCCTACGCAATGGCGTCGATAATTCATTCATAGATGAGAGTCATACGGTAACATTTCGAAAAACGTGTTCATGAGATCTTAACGTGATTATTCTAAAATAATGCAGCTATTATATAATGATTTTTAAAAAAATCAAATCCCAGGATACTGTATAGCATTTTATTTGAATAGAGTAAAGCTAAAGAAAAGTTAGAGCGAACAAGCAAAACAATTTTTAGCAATCATTACGAGATCAGTGGTTGTATGCAAATTCGTGCTGCCATCTATAAATTTGCTTTGCATTCAAAATGCATTCAAATTAAGATTTCATAAAAACTAATTATATATTTGGTAGATTTAAACTTTAAAAAAATGTATTTATCTTTTAGTTGTATTTTTAATAATTTACTCAATTTCTATTATCACTAGTTTTTGTTCAGCTACAAAAACAAGATATTTTAAAAAGAAATTTATGAACACGTTACGAATGAGAATATTAGTATATGTTTACAATCATGAATATCTGTGACTATCATATCTGAGAGACTTTTACAAAAAAAAAAAAATCAAAATTTCTAGATACACTGCTTTTGAAAAGTATTCATTTATAGCTGTGCAATTTTTGTGTACACATGTGTTGTAAATATGTATACTTGTGAGTGTTTCTTTTTCGGTGGTGTTATGATATACTTCTGAAAGATCTGAAAACACCTAAGAAAAAAAAATGTCAAGGAGTTGTAAGAATTTAATGAATAGTTTTAGAATAAATCATTCGTTCCAACTATCACTAGAGACTCTTATACTTTATAGTTAAATAATACCAATATTTAAAATTTTATTTATATTACCATGCCAGTTAAGTAATATAAGTATTTTTATCTGAAAATGTAAGAATTCACGACGTGTAACTCTTTTCGTTATTTAAAAGCACTAATTCAAAAAGTAAATTTATTACTAATTTTTTTCATTTTATCTTTGTGTTTTGTTTTTTTTTTCTTTTTAATCATTTCGAAAATTTAGGTCAATTATTGCAGACAGTGATTTAAAAAAAAATGATTCTGATACTGATAACAGGAATCACAAAAAATCGTATTTTTACTGACTCTAATAAATGTATGTTGGTTACAATGCACTAAAATTGTAATCTGTTTGTATGTTATTGTTTTATTATGCTTCTATGATAATTGTTTTTGTATGTTAATACGAAGTTGAATTATTAAATTATAGGCAAGGATTTTTTTAATGATATATTTTATATGCTAAATAGTTTATTTTTTTCCCTCTAAAAATGCGTATAAGCTTAGTTAAACTTAAAATTCCTGTTCAGGTAATATTTAACTGAGAAAATTAGATTTTAAGTTGAAATATAGTTTTTAGATGTATTTAATGACTGATCATATTACTTATGTATGAGTTATATGGGCATATTTATCAATTTTATTAAACAGTAGTTTCTCTAGGAAGTGCATAATAAAAGTGCCTTACACGAGGAAAACTTAAGTACCATATTTTCTCAAAATCTAAGCCGCCATCGATTCTAAGCCGCGCCACAAATTCTCAACAAGTTTTCATAAAAAATTAAAGATAATGTAGAATGGTTTATCTGTGTCCAATTTTATGAAACTAAAATGAATTTAAAATGAGAAATAAGAAGTGAATAATTCAATTTTTTATCCGTATTATTCTTTTAACAATATGCATAAACCTTTAATTGATCTAATTGCCCCATCCAACGATTTTTTTTACTTCGATTCTAAGACGCGCCTGATTTCCAATAGCATTAACATTTGAAACAAGATATCAATCATTGGTATGGCCAAGTAATTTTAGCACGTTTTTCACATGTTGTATTTTACAATAATGCAACTAATGAACATTTTACTAACAGAAAGTAGTACTGTACTTAAAAAAAAAACGAAATCTACGTCCTAATACCTCTTTTTGTTCCACTACGTGAAAAACGCGATGAAAATGGGCATCTTAAATTCCAGTAAATACCATAGTTATAATGCAGTCGAAAAACCTTTTGTGCTGCCATCTGTTGTCTTTTTCTCAAGTAAAATGTTTCGATGTTATTAAAAGTAATTTATTTTTCTAAAAAATAATCTAAGAATTTTCCTCCCACGTATTTTTTTAAAAAAATTTTTAGATAAATTTATTGGTAGTTTTTAATAATTTTAAAGATATTTTTTAAAACTTTTTCCTTGCACCGATTCATAAAAACTTACAGCAAAATAAAAATATAAAGAGGATATTTAACCCCTTTTTTAAAAAATGAATGAGGAAAAATTTTTTACTATACTATTACTTATACATAATCTAATTCAAGCGTTTATTTCCAATGCATACTAAAATTGTGAATTTTCGTATTTGGAGGCAACTTTTCATTCAACTTGGTGCGCTAAATGTTTGAATTTAATACATTATTTTACCTCAAAACTGTGAATAAAATATCCTCTATTAGACAAACTATAAGGAAAAATGCTACCAACTTTCTTAAAAAAATGATCTCTGACAATAAATTGATTACTAGCAGCGACAAATGTACTTTAGAACATAATTTCCACCAACCCAGATCAATCCTAATTGATCATGCTTTTAATTCCTATAAAAGTACTCTCTTTTACTTATATTTTCTTTTTATTTTAATTGAATTATATCTACACTCAATGTTCGGTCGAGTTTCACGCCTAGCTTAAATGCAAAACTAGCTGACCTCTCTGATCAGCTATCCACAGAAGTTAACACAACTCATTTTACATTTTCATACCGAAATATTTTCTTTCTTTAACTCGTACTCCTTTGTTGCAATCGGATTGTCTAAACATCGCTCCTCCCACTCCCATCAAGGGGAAAAAATATATTTTCTAAGTCAAGATTTTTTTCCTGAGTTTTTATCTTTATTTTGTTTATATTTGTAAATTGTAACATATCAAAAGAGTTTCTATTTTTAATATTTTTCTTTAGTTATTTTTTATAGTTTAAATAATATTTATAAAAGGACAATTTAAAGCGTTTTAATGTCATCCGAAATAACCTGAAAGGAGATGAAGATTCGAGAAGAACTAAAGTGCTCCCACCCCACCAAACTACAAACTCTAATACATTATTTTATGAGTGCGAAATGTGTTAACATGCATCACCAAATGTGTTTGTTGACATCCATAAACAAGCACATTTCATTTTTTGAAGATAGCAAATGCCAAATTAGAAAATTTCTGTTAAAATATGCACTTTCAATTGATTTTATTCTTCCATGAAAAGTTTCAATGAAAATTCATTGAAAGACTGAATGAAATGTGTCTTCCCATTTATTGTTTACGGATGTCTGTTCCATAGCATTAAAATATTGTTGTAACAATAAAGTCTATGATAGTAAAAAAAGTAAGTTTTATTGAATTTCATGAATTCCATAGAGAAAGGTTTTAAAATCTTTTAAAGATGACATAAAATGTTCCAAAGCATAACATTGTATAAAATAACATGAAAAGTGTTATGTATCAAGATATATTTTGTATACTTTGAATTATAAATAATCTTATTGTGAATGAAAGCACTCAGGCATACATTATTTCTAAATTACATGTAACTTAGAAAAATCGTTTTTGTTTGAAAATATTGCGATTCATTAAGTACAATTTGAAATTTGAGGTTATTATATAAAAGTGAAAAGTAAGAAATTTACAAATGAAAAAGAAAAAAGTAAATGACGGCTTCCAGTTTTTGAAGGAAAATTAGAAAAATCGTGTATTGATAATGTTTAATTGTGCATGTTCCGCATTTACAACATGTAAATTGTAGTTCATGCTTATCATGTCTAACATGTAACATATACCAGTATGGCATAGAGAAGGAATGTATAAATTAGCAACATATGTATAAACAATGACAAGTATAATGAAGTTATTCGTAATCTTAATTGAAATATGAAATAAATAAGCATTTTTATATTGGTCATGAAACATGTGATAAGGCAGTACGTAACATGTCTTTTTCATCAGTTAAAATATTTCCTCTTCATTCAGTACTGTAAAATAATGGATAACCGTATATTTGTACAATTGCATCAA
>BMAO01012331.1:0-37954 GCA_019973975.1 Trichonephila clavata
TTTGTTTGCAAAGAAATTCTTTACGGTTGGTTGCAGAAAAAAATCCGGAAAAGACATTTGAATAAATTTTAATGACTTTGCCCGTAAGAACTTGTACTTAATAGTTCATAAGGATTATGAAAGAAAAGTTTATTTTGCGATAAAATGAATACTTTTTGTGTAATTTTTTTCCCAGTGTGCTTTGTGCGACGAATTCTAGAAATAATATTTCCGTTTTGAAATAACAATTCCACTAGTGTATATCTATATATGTGTATATTTATAAAGTTTTCTTTTCTTGTATCTAATGATCTTGCTGTCTCATTTTTAAATATAAATCATGTTTTATGTACAATAACAAAAAATTGGCTCAAAAAAGTTGGGAATATAATTGGAAGTTTTTAGAAGAGTAAAAATAAATATGAAGAATGCTTCTTTTTACCAGTGCTCTGATTTAAATTATTCAAAGTTTTATAAACTGTAAAACATATAAAGATACTTTTATACACTGTCTTATGTATAATTATGCTGTTATAAATAGTTATCCTACTCAAGAATATATTATTGTATGAAATTTTTTTAATCAGACATTAATAAAGTTCATTCTGAATTTTCATTATTTATGACCCTCACACACACTCGAATTTTAGTTACGATGCACGGTTTAATTGCGATTTTTTAAAAGACCAAAAATTTAGATACTTAAATTATTGAACTTAAGATCTCTATTATAATATGCTTATTAAATTAGGAATCTGTTTGGTAGTATCTCGAAAAGAAAACATATTTTTAAAAAAATGTAGCAGAACTTAAATAGATTTATACTTTTTTCCTTTTTTCTCAAGAGCTAATCTAATAGTTTCAAAATACCTATCTCAAATTGTACCTCAAATTCTTGTTTGTAAGAAAAATTGACGCAAAATAATAATATCATATAAAAAAACTTAAATTAGTTAATTTTCAACAAAAATTAATTTTAAAATCTTATGCAAATTACTTTTGTTTTTCAAGCTAAAATTACTTTTGTAACAGATCCAGCAACCAGCCCTAGCGGACTAGAGAGAGACTCTCTATCTAATATTAATCCTAGACCGAGAATCAACCAGACTTAGTTTACTCCTAATCCTAGGATTAGCAGCAGCTAGTTTTCTTAGATATAATCATGTACCTTGATCCCTATTCCTTTTCTTTTTTTTTCTATGCTTGTAAATAAATCCTTAATATATATTTGCTAGAAGTATCTTTACTATTATACTTTATAATGACTTTTAATGCATTTAAAGTCCCGAAAATTGGAAGGCCGAGTTTGTGAAAATGTCGGGCCATGTCTTGTCTTCCGCGTACATCGCTTTACATTTTGCTGCTTCATCACAAAGATGAAGCAGTACATTATACTAACACATCGTGTTTAAAATTCAAAAGAGTGGTTTTGACTGCCTTTTTTCCCTCAAGAATTTGTACGATGTCCTCAACGTTAACGTCTTTATCATTTTCCAGCATTTTTGCATTAACTGTGACAGCAGCATAAATTTCTGCATCGGACATAATGTCTTGCTGGGTATTGTTCTGAAACCACTGTTTTTTAACCTTCAAGGGTGTTGCCGAGTTATTCGGACTTCCGGATCATTGAATGCCGAGTTTTCAGGACTCTATTGTAATATACATAAAATAAAAAAATTAAACAAAAAAAAGTGGTCAAAAGATGCTGAGTCATCCTAAAAATGTATTTTACAAGGCATTTTTAATACTATGAAAAGAAGAATTAAAATAAATTATTTTCTGAGTGAGTCCTACTGAATTTTTTTGTACTTTAAATGAAGTCAATTATAACATAAAGCATTGTCTACAATTGTTTATTTTCCATTATATATCTCACAATATAAGACAAATTCAATGTAAGTTCCATAAAAAGAACACTACCAAATATTTTTAAGAATTACTTTTTCACACACTTTTTATCGTGATATTTCTTAATAAGGAGTTAAAAAAGTTTTTACATGAATCGGTATAAATACGAGTCTTTCATTTACTAAGTGTATATTAAATGTGTATATGTATTTCACAAACAACTTAACTAAAAACTCTTAAAGCAAATATACTACTTCTGATTCAGCTTATGAAGAGTAAAAACAAACCATATTAATAGACTATAAGCACAATTTTTTAGTTTTTAGTTTTTAATGTCTTTGAACAATATCCGTGACCTGACAAAAAATCCAGATATTTACACATTTTCAATTTAAAAACGATTTTTGCATGATAATTTATTAATTAATTATTCAATTTTTCGTTCACATTATTTTGTCTATTTTACATCTGATTTGTCCTGTTTTGTATATTTATTGTAATGAAGTAATGAAAGAAATATTAAAATAAAAATTATTTGCTCAAAAAATAAAAAAAATTTTGATGACAAATGTCGTCAAAAATCAATTGCAATCTGTTAATTTATTTCTAAAAGTAAAGGCCATGTTCGAAATAGAGTTTTTGTGTAAAAATATGTTATGTGATTGATTTCCATTACAGGTTAATAAAGTTTTTGTATTTTTAGATATTTGATGTGGCAGGTATTTTTAGATATCTGATACAGCTACTTATAAAATTGAGTTATCTAGTATGACAGAAAGCCAAATGTGTGAAATCACATAATATACAATTAAAAAAACTGCAACTCAGAAAAGGATTAAAGGAAAATGAAACTATCGAAAAAATATTTTTCGAACACGTGCATAATTCTCCGGTTCCTACCAAAGCTATGTTCTTTAAATGATTTGGCTGAGTAACAAAAGCATGTTAATCTTCCAGATATTTAATCTGTATCTGCAGACAATAGTTACTATATTCAATTTCAGAAAATCATCCATAGATCGGCTACAAGACCTTCATCCAATTCCATTTTCACAACCAATTGATCCTATTTTGTGGTTTCCAATATACTCAAAACTTTTTGGGGAATGAAGAAGTGGGCAAATTCCCAAGATCGAATGTTTACATTGATTGGATCCAAACGATATCGCTAGCAATATCTTCCGAAACAGAATTTTAAAAAAACATTTAGAATTTTTATAACAAAAAATATTTAGAAATCTTAGACAACTCGACAATAGATATAATATCCAGTTAGACTAAAACCAAAACAGAAGAGACACTAGGCCAGTGGTACCCAAAGTGGGTTCCACGAAAAAATGTAGGGCTTTCGCGTGACAAATTTTATTTGATTTTAAAGAATAAGAATGGGGCTTATGTAACATATTCACATTTTACTCGAAAAGTTTATGATCGTGCCCCAAAACTTATGTAATTTTTTTGTGCAACATACTGGTGCATGGATGTATAACAGGGATCAAATTTTTGATCCTACCAATAGATAGCCATAGTGGCATATTCCAAACTTCTTCTCCGGGTTACTGCTTTGGCGATTGTCCATGTCCCTAGGCTTCTTATAACCGCGCCAGTTCATCCATACAAAGCATGTTTTTATTTATTTTCATCATAATCACTGACTTGTCAGCATTGCATATTCTTAAACGACATCGATTAGATGGAAAAGAAAAAAAAATGATAAAAGTAATGCATAAAAAAAATATTAAAAAAACTGTAGATTATTGAAAAAACCTAAAAAAAAACTGAACCTTTTCACACCATTTCCGGTATAAATACATGGGTGGAGAGATACACCGGAAGACTGGTAAAAAGGCTAGTTTGTTTGTAAACAAAGTCGGTTAACCATCCATTTGCGCCAATGCTATTGTGCCTTTGTATTATTAACGGTAACTGTAATTCAGATCATAAAGAAAGTTTCAATATCAAAAGAAATACCGTAATAACTAAAACATAAAAATTGCCCTTATAATGGATTGTTGGTTAGAAAATGGGTCGTTAAAGAAAACTGACGTTGTGTTGGTAGTAATGCAGAAATCGCGTAATCTACAGATACAAGCATTCTGGTATCCGAAATGTCATCAACTTCACAAATTCCGTACAGCTACAACATCACTTCCAACTCTACCATCTTCCAATCTTGAACAGGTGGTATTAACAAAATGATGCAAATATGATACTAGTTACCTGTCGTTTGGATTTACTAATACTGGTGAACGAGAAGGCTCCAGATGCGGTTTGTTTGCTTTGCAACAAAATATTGGCAAACAGCTCCTTAGCACCACCAAAACTACTGAGGCATTTGGAAAAAAAATTACCAACAGATAAAGTCAAAGATATTTCTTTTTTAAAGGAAAACTTGAAAGCCATAATAAAAGTAAGAGTTTTATGGTAAAAAAAAAATTCAAAACATATAATCAAAAGCAGATAACGGAAGCATCGCATAAAGTATCTTAACGTATTGCTCTAGTAGGCGAGGCACACATGTTATTGGTGAATCACTTATTAAACCTTGTGTTCAAGATATCGTTTCATGTGTATTGGGCAAAGGTATAGTAAACAAGTTGAAAGTGTGTCTCTTTCTAACAAAACTGTAAAAAGGCGTATTAACGGTATTGCCGATGAATTTGAAATAAAACTTATTTCATGGTTGCAGGCGTGTAACTCTTATGCATTACAACTAGATGAGTCCACAGACTTTTCTGGATTAACAATTTTGCTTGTTTTCGTTTGGTGTGATTTCAATAAAAAAAACTAAAGAATAAGACAGATTAAATAATATGGCCTGTCTATCTACAAATGCATACCTTGTTGATATATTTGGAAAATTGAGTGAACCATTTTTGTCTCTGCAAGGAAAACAAATCAACATATTGCAAACAAAAGATAAATTGGTTGCCTTTTCAAGGAAAATACAATACTGGATTTCAGCTGTAGAGCAAAATAACTTGAAGTATTTCCAGACGCTTAGTGATTTTCTTGAAGAATCTGAAGTGGATTTAGATATATATATGTGGCAATCCGTAATGTTATAAAAACACATCTGTCCAGTTTACAACAAACATTCAGTGACTATTTTTCAAACCTAGAGAATCAAGATAATTACTGGGTACAAAATCATTTTTAAATAAAAGAAAACCCAGAAGGATTTCATTCCATGGATTATGAAAATTTGATTGAATTGAGTTCGGACACACAATTAGAAGCCAAATTTAGAAAATTTTCATTAATAATATTCTGGTCAGATGTATTCGATGAATATCCAAATTTAGTGAAACAAGCTATTCGAATTGTATTGCCATTTGCAACCACTTATTTATGTGAAGCTGGGTTTTCAAAATATGTTGCGACAAAAATCAAATATCGTAACAAACTTGATGCTGCATCAGATATGCGAGTTCAGTTACTAAACCTAACACCCAATTTTAAGAGAATCTTTGAATCAAAGAAGCAGGTGTGTTCTTCACATTAAAGATTTTCCATTTATTTTAGTTTATGTTTTGTATTTTTATTAATTATTTTTTCTATGGTGATTTTTTTAGTTTTGATTAATTCGATAAAATCTGAAATACCAAAATAATGCTTGTTTCATTTAATATGAGATATTAAATTTTGAAAAGCCGTTGATTAAAGAATATTCAGGGTTCTGTGATCAATGGCAACAAATTTTGGGGTTCCACGACCAAAATAGTTTGAGAACCACTGCCCTAGATATGACCATTTTGCTAATGATGTGAATATCTCCAGAGTTGGACCAAAATTTCAGTTAGAGGATAATTCAATATGTAGTACCAGTAACAGTATAAACTATTCAGAGCATATTTTTTAAAAATACTATAAATACGCTCTTCATAGAAATCGCATCTGAAATATACTCAAGGTTTACCCGTGTTGAACTTTTGGACACTATGAACAAGTAGTATAAAAATAAATTTTAAGTCAATTCCTACTTAAATCAACAAAAGAAAAATTATTTTAGTTACTTTTGATTAAATAGTTACAATTCATATAAATATGTATATACGTATGACAGAATCACAACATTAAGTGGCAATTAATTTTTATTAATTATCATTAAAGTATCGCATTGTTATCCAAAACAATTATGTATATAAAATTTCAGTTCAACTGCTCAGCTTTGAAATGTGAAAAAAAAATCTTTTAAAATTTTGACCCAAGTTGCTAAAAATGCAGCCAACGTGGTTGTATCTGTAATTGTTTAAATAATTAATTTCAGTCAATAATTTTAATTAATTATAATTAAATTATCGTATTTCTACCCAAAACAATAACGTATAGAAAATTTCAGCTCAAATGAGTGCTTTAAAATCTGAGAAAAAAACCTTTTCAAGTTTCGACGAGCCAAAATGGTCGCTAAGCTGCCAAAAATGTTGCCAACGCGGCTGTATTTGTAATTCTGTAAATAATTAGTTTTAATCGATTAGTTTTTATTAATTTTAATTAAATTACTGTATTGCTATCCAAATAAGTGCGTATATAAAATTTTAGCTCAAGTGACTGCTTTAAAATACATTTTATTAACGATTGCAAATTTGAACAAGATAAATATATATAGAGAGAGTAAGCTAATAATAAGAATTGAAAAAAATAACAAGAGTTCAAAGCTTTCCTGCAGGAGATTAAACTTTTTGAAATTTATTGAATTAGAAAAATATTTTCAAGGAGATAATAATCTTTGTTGCCCAATATGCCATAAAATCATGCTATTTAAGTTGTTTACCTGGTTATAGGCTCGAGAGATTCAAAGTACGTAAACTTTTCTCTTATTAATGAGTTACATTTGCTGTGAATCTCCTTTCAAGCTTTTTCCTAGAAAAAGCTTTTTGCTGCGCCCAATCCTCTTCCTAGAAATTGTATAGTTGTTATGTCTTATACGTAAGTGGGCCGGAAGTATCTTCACATTCAACGCTGAAAAGATTTTAATGAACTCTATCTCTGAAAAATCTATTATTTCTTTCTTTCTTAACAGAACTTGAACAAGATTGGATTTTTTTTCCGAAGAAGCAGCGCGAAACGTACAAAAGTCTTATTCTTTTTAAGGTTATTTTTAAGATATCTTATTTTACTTATATGAAATCAGTCCTAAAGGTATTGGATAGTAGTTAAAATATATTAGGGCCAATAACTATTCTAAAGTCATACACATTGTTTTGACTTTGATTTTTTGTCCTCATTTTTTATTGATGAAGTGAATACTCTACTTAATGCAAAACTTATTTTTAACGCGTAAAATTCTTCATTGTTTTTTGCAAGTTGAATACATAA
Source organism: Trichonephila clavata (assembly GCA_019973975.1). Lineage (NCBI taxonomy): Eukaryota > Metazoa > Arthropoda > Arachnida > Araneae > Nephilidae > Trichonephila > Trichonephila clavata. Next base: position 7,147 of record BMAO01012331.1, read on the forward strand.
TATCAACATTATTTCCAAGTAAAAATAATTTCAACTATGGTGAAATTCACTTAACGATTTACATTAATTAATAGGTTTAAATGATAATAAATGCATTAGGTTATGCCTCAATTCTCGTCTAGGTTTCTTTATATAACTTTTTATTTATAGTTTTTAGTGGAAGATGAAGACTCACATAAGATGAAGTAAACTTTAAAGAATCTCTTTTAAAACAACTAAATGATTCAAAATCTATTTACTCGAAAGATGAAACAAAGTAAGCCTTAATTTATAAGTATAAAAAACAAATTATTTTAAAAATGTTAAATAAAAAATGTTTTTAAGAATAACATAATTATCATCATATATATATTAACCATGCATAATTAAAAATAATATAAGTACGCATGTTTTGTATCAATCTTCATACTTTTAAAAGTTTTATACCTTTTAATAAATAATGACTGCAATCATAAGATAAGAAACAGAATACTATATGAATGTAATATTTGCCTTTAAAAAATTAAATCTAAAAGCAAGATAGAAATATGTGTGTGAGTATTCATTTACATATAAACTATCAACCAATAAGTATTTGGAAACCCAAGTAAATATCTGAGTTCTTCATCTACGTCACGCCTTCTGTACTAAAATATCTTATAGGAAACAGCATTGGCATTAGTAGCATGCAAGATGCCACAAAATTCAGAGCTCTCTGATTTTGAGAAAGGCTTAGATGTCGGATATCATAGAAATGGCCGATCCTGAATGAACATATCTAGTGAAAAAAAACACATTCCAAAATCGACAGTGACTTTTGTGATTAAAAAGTAGAAGGTGTCGGAATATGCCTCGATCCAGCAGATCCATGAAACTAAGAGATAGGTATCAACGAGTGGTGCCCAAAGAAATTCGAAAAAACCTCACCAAACCGATAACCCACATACTCCAGTGGTTCCAACAACCATCCAGGCCTGTTTTTTGCTAAGTACAAACCACAAGGAAGCACATTTGCTTGGTTTCCATGGTCATTCTACAGCATAAAAGCCTTTGATTACAAGATTTAACCACACTGCATGGTTGAGGTCGCGCAAGGCACTTCGAAATTTGACCGTAGATGAGTGGAAACAGGTTCTCTGTAGTGATGAATCAAGGTTCAATATCTACCAGTCAGATGGCAGAGTCTGGGTTTGGCGTATGCCTAGAGAACGCTTTTTACCTCAATGCATTGCTCCTGCAGTAAAGTTGGGCCAGATGTGTAATTATGATCTGGAGGTGTTTTTCTCGTGGTATGTACTGGGACCCTTGATCCCAATTCATTATAAGCCAGTGCTTCTCAAACTTTCAATACTGGCGACCAAATTTTCAATCATAATTTTTATCGCACGCCCCTTGTACAATAATAATGTATTGAATGCAAAAATAATGCACTTTGACGCTAAAAATACAATACGATCTTAATTATAAACCGTACGAATTAACAAGATACGCATTAAATTATGTATGTGTACTTTAAATTAATATATATTTTAAGTAAATTAATTTTAAGTAATAGGATAAATATTATGATGTTTTTCTTTCTCTATTTTTTTATTTGGAACAGATTACAAAATGATATTTAATTAAAGAATTATTTCCTCCATCCATTTCTAAAAGTACAAATGTCATTAGAAAAATAGTCTAGTCCAGCGATATTCAACCTGCGGCCCACCGGGCCTTTTTAAGTGGCCCGGTCATAACCAATTGCTCTGAGAAATTAATTTTTTTAAAGTTTGGTGGGAAATTATTTTTTAAAAAATCAAATATATCAATTTTGCTTTTTTCTGTCGATGTGGTATGGGTGCGAATTGATATTTTTTTCTGATTAGTGATAATAGACAATAGTAGAGTAAGTACAATTTTAAACTATCTTTCATATCATGTAAGTGAAAAATATTCTAAGAAAATAGATTGTTTCAAGACGATTGAGAAATTGGCTATTTTGTTGTGAAAAACAAGCATGGTTCAGTAATTATTTGATTTGTCTCACGAAAGTGTATTTAAAAAAAAACCAATAAATGGGAATCACTCAATGACACTTTTCCTCGAAGATCTCTTTCAAGAGATGATAAATAGGCTTTCTTGAATAATCTTTACAACAGCAAAAAAATATTTGTCAGTGGTAATGTCTCAGCGATAACAAAGGCACCCTATGAAATTTGTTATATCATTGGTTATCATATGAAACCGTTTACTGATGCATAAATTGAGAAAGAATAGTCTTAAATGCTACCAATTTAGAAAAATTCAGTGACAAAAATAAAAAATTTCAAAAATTATAATTAAAAAGGCAAAATTGGAGTTACATAATATTTTGATAAATTTCCACATTTTAAATGTTCATGTTATCTTGATCTTAAAGCATTTCTCTCCCCCACACCCTCTATTAATCCTCATGTTCCAGCCCACCTGAAATAGCTAACATGTGTATGCGCCCGGCAGAAAAAAGTTGAGTACCCCTGGTCTAGTCTGTTGCTCTCTATCATATACATCACATCTAGCATTCTCGCGAACGTTTGCGTGATTCTGGGAAACCTATCGGACGTCTGCGCAAAACATGTAAAAATGCAGTACATCGTACAATTCCAAACAGTTTTGGTTGAGTCGATACTTCTATAGCTACCGAATCTATCTTGAATGTGCATTTTATAATTTGCACGCGCGCGTTAGCTGTAATTCACAACGTTTGAGACAAATAAAGTCCGGTACTATGGAATATATAGATAGTAAATGATGTGTTTGACTTGAAGAAAGCAATGTAGAAACTAAGGGTTTCAAGGAAAATGTTTAATCAGATGAGATGGAGATGACAGTAGTTCTAGACATTTCAGGGGAAGACGTAGTACTTTCATAGCATTTTGATCTACACTGGAATACAAAAGTTAAGATACAACCGTTCTTTTTTTTGCGCTTAATTTGCAAATGAATGAATGTAGGAGCAATAAATTTGGAGGAAATTTGTATTTAACAGTTATTTATTAAATACATCGTAGAAATTTACATAAGTTTAATGCAAAAAAAGAGTTACAACAAAAAGTAAAAATTAAAGGGCTTTTCTTGGTGGAAAAGCCCATTCTTGAAGAAAACGGTACATCTTTTTTTATGTGCTAAAATGCCATAGAAACATTACAAAATGTAAATTCTAATAAGGAATGTGTCCACTGCTAGCTCGAATGCATTGGTGGAATCGACTTTGCATGTTGTCAATTAAGTTTCCGGGCATCTAAATGGAAAGCAAAGACCAGACAAGAAGTAAGCCTTGCTCCAGCTCATGCAACAAACTAGAACTTAAAGCAGCAATCGGCCTGCCATGATAGACCCAAAGATGTTCAATCGGATTCAGGTCTGGTGACTGAGTTGGCCATTTCATTCACTCCAAACCGTGACCCTCAGATAGCCCTCAAAACCTTCGGCTTGATGAGGGTTTTCATGCAACGGAATGAATTCGTTCCCAAGAGCACCAACGTATGGGCGGACATTGGATCAAGGATCTCATCTCTGTATCTCACACCAGTCAGAGTTCCTCTGACGAATACACGCAGATCAGTGTGACCACCAGATGAAATCCTTGCCCAAACCATGTTTCCACCATTTTCTATAACTGTGTCTTTCAACAATGTTGGTTGGATGGTATCTTGTACGTTGTTTCCTCCTGATCAGTAATCGCTCTGAATAGCTCTCCAGTGTGAATATGGATTAGTCAGTAAAGAACACAGAATTCCGTTGTTGTCTGGTTCAAGGAAAGAGTTCTCTTGCCCACAAAAAGCAGTACCTTCTCTGTCATCCGTTGAGGAGAACATACATTACTGGTCATTATACATAGAGACCTGTATTATGATGGCGTCTTTGCACCATAGTAGCAGAAATTCTTCTCCCTGATGCTACAAAGGGGTCTGCAATGTACTGCTGTACAGAGGTGGTTCTTCTCCTTCAGACCGAAAGAGCTATAGAACGGTCTTCTGCAGGTGCTGTAGCTCGTGATCGGCATGGAACATGCCTACTGGACACAGAATATTTGGATTGATATTGATCCCACAATCATTGAACCCCACTGCGAGACACAATGGGACGTCTAGCAGCATCAGCCTGAGACTACCTATCCGACTGCCTGACACCTTAAGAAATTAGGCAAACGTCTTCTCCTAGACATTGCTAGACGAAAATGCCACACACACACAACAGTTAAAAAACTTACAACCGAACTTACAAAAGCTTTATATTTACATATTCTCTCTCCCTCTTATGTACCTGTTTTCTTTCCTATAAAATAAAAATGATTGCTATCGTTCTTGCATAAGCTTTATTTTTTTTTAAAAAAATTGTTATTATCATTAATATAGACTATAAACTTTATTACTCCCGGTATTTTTTTATGGTGTGCTTTGGAAAAAATGGTGTACCTTAAATTTAATGGTCATAGTATTTGACTGATAGAGGAAACAATTTAAGATTTGGCAGTTTGGTAATTGGAAGCTTGTAATACCTTTGGAATAAGTTTGGAGTGAGTAACCGAAGTGGCCTAGTGGTTATAGTCCCGGTCTCATGGCCGACGTGTCGTGTATTCGAGTCCTGGTGCCTCTAATGACCCGCCGTGTAGAGGCAGCTCATGCACGTTAAGTTTGTCGAGCTCAAAGTCCTCCCATTGGCGTGTTGTGGTATTTTGGAGAAGAAGCGTATCGTCGTACTCACTATGAAAAAGGTTCAGAATTACGAGATCCATCGCCAATAGCCCCCATGTTGCTTTATAATGTGACGTTAATATAACTCAACTGATACCAAAAGTATGTGGTTAACCCTCTCGCTGCGTAGTGCTACGTCTGCTTCGTGTACTTTGGCAGGAAATGGCGGGATACGCAGCGAGAGGGCTAATACATTTAAGGTTCAAACTGCAATCCAAGAAGAAATGTCCAACAGATGTCTGTCTATATATAGCGCACGTTAGATTGGCTCTAGTAAGAATTTTGTAAATATCTGAATCTCTGAAACTCAAAACAGAGTAGAGGATTTGGAATATATAATCGTATTTGACAGTTTAAGTATCCAGCTTTATTTGTAGTTGGTAACTGAGGATAGTTGAAAGTAAAAGCTAAACTTTTAGTTCTTAAAAGCGTTTTGTGTTTCTTATTATAATTCTCCTGATTTGAATTGGATCATTAACTAGTGGCCGGCGTGTCATGAGTTCGAATCCCGATGCCAACAAAGACCCACCGTGTAGAGATGCTGCTGCACTGTAAATCTATTGCCATCTTAAGGTATCTTACTGGGGTTGCGTGAATAAGGGAGAAGAAAGTGTAGTTTTCGTCCTTGACCGTATTTCAAAATTACAAGGTCCGTCTCGAATAGCCTCTCGTTGCGACGTTAATAAACACTTACTCACTCTGATTTAAATTACTAATCTCTGATCAGATATTGTTTCAGCGATTTTTGCTTCATAAGTGCACAACGGATCAATTTTGATAAGCAAATCACCAGATTGTTTCTTTTTTCACAAACATTCCTTGGAGAATTTTGCAGATAGCAAAAGGTGATTTTTCAGTATTTCAGTATTAGATATGTTTAAAAATATGAATGCGCATCAATTTGATCCGCATTAAAAACTGTAAGTGAGCTACGTCCTTCATCCGGTCACGAAAGTAATCGATTCTGAAGAAAATAGACTATAACCTGATGTGCCTTCACTTACTATGTAGTCCTACAACAACCAATGGGCGCTTACCTGGGAGCCACCAGAATGCAGCATCAAGGCGAGGATCCACCGGGAATATCTGAGAAATTCTTTATCTACATCGCCAGCCATTAAACAATACTTCCCTAAGAACTCCAAAGAAACTCCGCAGAGATTACATATCATTTTATTGACAAAAACTGGCTTATTCCTGCCACCCCTCTACAGAGAGGCATGGGCTAGAAAAAATGTGATAGGTATTCCTAAAATATTATTTATTGCTTAAAACGCGGAGCATACCAAACATGTGTTTCGGAAAGTCAAAAGAGTGATAAAAATAGTGGTAATTAATATCAAATTAAGCAAAAAAAGCCAAATTAGTGTGATACAAATAAGAAAAATTTCATAAGTATAATGTCAATCGTGAAAAGCAATAACAAATATATATCCGATGTAAATTATAAAATATACGTAAATCTGTATTCTATATGTAAAAAGGAATAAAAGGTAAAAACCAAATGACAAAAAGGAGAAGCAAAAATAGAGAAGGATTACTAGGGGTACTCGGAGCGTGCCACATTCGTGTTTACCTAAGACAGTAAACCCCACGGGAAAGGAAAGGATCATGAGATACATCGGGTTTGTGATGACCGGACTTACCTAGTAAGCCTTTGAGGGGAAAGACATCTTAGAACAAGATAAAAAAGTAAAATAAAAATAATTGCTTTTCAATAAAACTCAATAGTTTTGCTTAAAAGGTTGCGAAAAAATTGAAATTACAATAACTGTTCTGATCCTTGAAAAGAACCAAGAACGTTTTTATTTATTAAAGTAATTTTCTTTATTTTAAGCATTATAATACCAAAGCATTTTTTTCCCTATATCGCAACCAAACAAACATTTAATTTAATATGTTTATAAATTCAAAAAACACGACACACGCGAAATGTTGCATCAATTCTATATATTGAATTAATGCTTAACGATTACCTAAACCTTTTTTTTATCCTATGCCCATCTTCGTCATCTCTGCCATTAGTGGACGAGCAGCCCAATAAAATGATGACGAATCATAAAAAGAATTAAAATTGGCTTCCGTAGAGTTGTCTACAAAAAAACATTTCATAAACCTGTATTCATGCTAACACGATGAGATGAAGTTAGAAAAACCCTTTTATAATACCATTTATATTTTCACAAAAAAAAATGTGACGTATGTTTAAATTTGTTGATGAAACATTTGCTTCTGAAGATGTTTACAGCAATAAGAATATATTTAAAGCAATACAAATATATATTGCTCACAAATTGATACATTTCTTTTAAAAGAATGCATTCAGACATTATTCGAAACAAATTTGCTTATTTTATGAAAGAAATATTTTATTCAACTTTTTAAGAAAGTAAGCTGCATATTTGCTTATGCTTGTTAGAATATTTTTATACAGATAATGATATGGATTTTGTCAGTTAAATTTTATAATGTAAGCTAAGGAACATTTTTGGAGAATGTTTCATTTAGAAAAAATAATGTAAGTAAACCATGCAACGAAAGGAGACCTAAAAAGGTTTGAATGCAAAAGATCTTTGAGTTAAGAACGAAATAAGGGAATTTAATATTTTCCATAAGATATTTCTTGATGAAAGATCTATGTAAACCTACATTTTAGAATAATCTAGCAGTACAAACAATATCATTCAATGTAACAATGCGATGTACTTTTAATTCAAATAGTTGGAACGTATTAAATTGCAATTGTAATTGTAATTTTAGCCTGTTATTTGGAAGCACTATTTACTAAATTACTTATTATAATTAATTAAATAACCTCTGTAGGTAATAAATGATGTGGAGATATTTTCGTGAATATTTAAAGAAGAAAATAAAGAAATTAATGAAATAGATATGAATCGAATTTTGCTTATTTAAATTTACCGTATAAAAAAATATATAAATACATCAATATCTTATAATTTAATTCTTGATTATTTCCTGATTAAATTTCGATGACAAAATGCATATTACGTGTATCACTACATTTTGTCGCAATAAACCTGTCTTCATACGGAAATTCATCGATTAGTATCTTCAGTTCGTATATTTCTCGTAAAAAACAAGGCTGAATTTTACGATTCTTCTGTAGTCATGAACAGTAGTTTTCAAATCAGTGTCAGAATTTTCTAAAATTGTGCTTGTTTTATTCGAGTTACTAGTAAACGGCGGGGAAAAAAATGGGATTCTTCCACGCTCTGATTCTTGGAAGTTTCTTTCGGCGAATTTTCACGGTTATGTTCATACAGCATATTATGATAAATCAGGACTGAGAACGCTTTTCTTGCTTCGGAATAAGGAATTCATGAACCCATGGCCACCATTACGTTACGAGTTTTGGAACGTGTCATTGCATTTCCCAGTGATATAATAACCACTGGGAAACGAAACGAGAAGCCGTATTACTTGTCCTTCTTTTTCCAAGAAAAAAGAATTTCTTGGTTCTCATTTCTGAAAAAGATCATAAAAGAAATGAAACCGGGTTCACAAATTTTTTTTTTATTCTATGTATGCAAATATTATAGTGATATTCTAATCGTATTTGTCAAAAATATGCTTGAATTCTTCGACGAATACGATTGCAAAAAAAAAACTTTTGACTGAAAATAATAACCTTTTTTTCACATTTTACCATAAGCAATGCACACTCACACAAAAAAAACCTTTCGCTCAAACTATTTTAAATAAAAATACATATTCTATAGATTGTACAGAAAGAGAGAAGTTTTGTTTGCATTACTGTAAGGTCAAATACATATACTAAAGCCAAAAACACTCTTAATAATGCTTTCTGCTATTTTTTTTTTTTCTAAATATAGGCTTAAATTGATTAATGTGTCCACTTCCAAAAATTTATAAAATTCATATATAATTTAAAAATTTATCACTGCTGTCTCTTGAAAACTATATATCAAATATAAGAAAAATATGATAATGACACATCATTGTCTTTTGCATCTATTCCATTATTTTAGTTGATTAACATTCAATAATTTCTATTTACACTTTTCATATTTAGTACAAATCCTAGATTTTTATATTCATTCGCTTTTTCTATGTAATATATGTTTAAAGTTAGAGCTCAAACGCAAAATCATATTGAGCAGTGAGGTTTATTCCAATGAAAAGTGATTCAAAAATTTTAAATAGCATAAACATAAACACAGTTACTGAAATGTTTTAGCCAAATAATAATTATTTAACTATTTCAAAAATATTTCACAAAAAAATGAATTTTTTTTTAAATTATATGATTAACTTAATCATATAAAAAATTAAGTAATAAATAGTTATTGCTTCAAAAAAAAACTTATTAATAAGGATTAGATGAAAAGGTATAAGAAAATAATTCTGTTTTTTTATATGCTTACTTTTCATATTTCTTAAGAGTCAAAGATTTATTTGAATGTTTCAGACAAGAATTTTAAAAATGATTTAATCCTCTCTTTACTTTTCCAATAGATTAATATTCCTATAAATATTTATCTTCCATTTAAAAAAAAACATTTTTTGGGTGGGGGAGAGGAATTTCACTAAACTGAAAAGTAAATAAATAAAATTTGATTCAAAAGCTGCGAATTTTTAAAATGAACAGAACTATAACAAAAAGGACAATTGAGAATATCCTGAAGCCATGCACCATTATATACATTTTTCATCTTATTGTTATTTAAAAAGAATATTAATTCATTCTTCCCTTCTCTTTAATTTTTTTATTCAGAAATGCTTAACTTATTAAATTACCAAAAGATGTTGAGAAAAGGGATGAAGTTATTCAAAAATCGACATAATTTTTGAATAAATAATATTTTCTTCATGTGTAATAGTAATATTTTAAAACTGTATTTAGGATTTAAGTATTCTAAATTTATCCACAATTATTAAGTTTATTTGTTTCATTCGGAATGTGTTTGTAATTAAATTTATAAATCAATGTAAATTTCAAAAAGAAGAATTTCTGTTGAAAGAAAATAATTTTGTATTTTTATCTTAAATATTACAAAATTTAAATATATTAGTAATAATAATAATTATTATTATTATTTTCCTTATGGGCTGCATAATGGAAACTAAGTCTTTTTGCAGACACGGCAAATCCCCAAATGTCAGAACTACTTTCTTATGAATAATCTAGCGACGGTTCTCGCTACCAAATTTGGACGTTTGAATTAATATATTTACTTTTTATAGTTTATTATTTGTATAACATTTCTATATCCTGAACTAAGAATTTTTCTTTTATGTAATATCTATACAAATAAATAAAATTGAAGAGTCTGTTTGAAATTTCAAATTAACAGCTTTTTACTAAATGGTATTTAAAAGTATATATGGCATTTAGATCAAAAATCAATTTTTAAAAATTTTTGCCTGTCTGTTTGTTTTTGCTAATCTCTGAAACGGTTGGACCGATTTTAAAAATTCTTTCACCAATGGATAGCTACATTATCAGCAAGTAACATAGGGTATATTTTATCCCCGTATTTCTGCAGGAACGGAAATTACACTAGTAACTCCATGGGGCATTGCTTACTCCTTACCAAATTGGCGCAAGATTATGCATTTTGTCAACACCGGAAATTTAAACAAATAAATAAAATTGAAGTGTCTGTTTGAAATTTCAAATTAACAGCTTTTTATTAAATGTATTTAAAAGTATATACGGTATTTAGATCAAAAAAATACATTTTTAAAATTTTTGCCAGTCTGTCCGTTTGTTCCTGCTAATCTCTGAAACGGTTGGACCGATTTTAAAAATTCTTCCACCAATGGATAGCTACATTACCAGCAAGTAACATTGGGTATATTTTATCCCCGTATTCCTACGGGAACGGGTAAGACCGTGGGGCGTTGCTTACTCCCCGCCTAGTTGGCGCAAGATTATGCATTTTGTCAGCACCAGAAATTTTAGTAAAAATATCCTCACATTTGTAACAAATAACTGAAACAAAATGTAATTTAATATCTTTAAAAAAAGTAATTTTTTAAATGGTTTCTTATTAAATGTCAAGTGTTTATTACTTTAGGTTTATTAAATTTCAAACTCAAACTTTGAGAAATATCGCCAAGTTGGCTAAGAAATTCTCTATTCCGACAAACCCAGGAATTTTAATGCAAATTTTCTCCCACTTTTTAAAGAAAGAAACGACATAAAGTTGTAGCAAATTGTGTGATATTGAAAACTCTTTGGTAATATTAAATGACAGTTTCATAAAAAGTTTTGATTTATCGAATACTTAATACTTTGAATTTTTTTTTTAATCTAATTCCACAATATTCATATTTTGCTCAAAATTTTGTCCTTATACTGAACCTAGATACTTAACATGGATGTATTACTATGAAGATATAATATATATTACTATGGAAGAAGCCATACCATGTTAATCACCAAATAAAATTAAGGAACTTTACGCTATACTTTTATCATCTTGTGGTCTTTCTAATCCTCAAACCCTTTGGAATAAGTAAAAGAGTACATGGCGGAATATATTTTGCAATAACTGCCGCAAGTACAAGCAGATATGCCTTTCAATGAACACATCTACAACGATACGCTAATAATAATTGAAAATAAGGTTTTCGCAATGGTAGGGAAGAAACTACATGATTTTGGAATAATTAGTCCGTGACAAGTCGACGGAAATGACTTCGATAATGAAATTGCTCGATAATTAGACTACAACTTTATAGCATTGCAACATCAAGCAACAGAATTAATTTCTCAATTAACTCCAGAACAAAGTCATGTTTTCCAACAAGTGTTACGTAAAATAGAATCCGGCAGTGGAGCACTCTCTTTTCTCGACGCCCCTGGAGGAACCGAAAAAACATTTTTGCTAAACGTTGATGTCCATCAGAAAAAATCAGAATATAGCAGTTGCTGTGGCTTCTTCCGGTACAGCCGCGACACTACTGACCGGCGGTCGCACTGCACATTCCGTTTTAAAATTGCGGTTGAATATTGCACATGAAGATTCACCCATCTGCAATTTCAGTAAAAATAGCTCTGGAGGCAGGACGCTTCGATAATGTAAGCTTTTAGTGTGGGATGAAAATACGATGTCTCACAAGAAAGCTATAGAAGCGTTAAATCGGACTCTTCAGGATTTACGAGATAGTACAGATATTATGGGAGGAATCGTTGTTTTATGTTATATATATTATATTGGCTGGGATTTTTTTTCCTGACTAATTCTCTGTATTCCAGAGGGGTACACAGGCAGATAAATTCAGAATCTGTGTTAAATCATCAAGCTTATGGGCGAAAGTTAAAAAATTCAGTCTGAAAACGAATATGAGAGTGCATCTTCATAATGACATAGTTTCGGAACATTATGCAGAGATACAATTGAAAATCGTTGATGGTTGTTTGGACGCAGATGCTGCAGGTTATATTTTACTTTCCAGAGAACTTTTTAATTTAGTAGAAAATGATGTAGATCTTATTGCTGAAACTCACCCGGGCATGCAACAAAATTTAAATTGTGATCAGTGGTTGTGCGCAAGATCAATATTGGCGCCTAACAATGATATTGCCAATAAAATCAACACTGAAAATTTAAACGTCGTACTGGAGGAATGAAGGAATATTTATCAATGAATTCATAGATAAAGAATAAAGTACTTCATATCCCACGGAGTTTTTAAATTCGCTTGAACTTTCGCGTCTACCCTCACATTAACTTCAATAAAAGCTAAATGTACCAGTTATGCTTAGGCAAAATCTCGATGCTCTGCGACTATGTAATGAAAAAAGGCTTCGGATCACAAAATTGTTGTAGAATATACTTGGTGCCTCTATTTTAACAGGTGTCATAAAAAGGGAAAGTGTTATCATACCTCGAATTTCAATTATCCTCACTGACCAACCGTTTCAATTCAAACTAGTAGTTCAATTTCCCCAATCAAAAACTCAGTTTTTCTGTTACTATTAACAAAGCTCAAGGCCAAACATTGCAGGTAGCAGGGGTGCATTTGGAAAAGCAATGCTTTTTTCCCTTGGCCAACTATATGCAGCCTGTTCGCGTGTTTCCAATGCCTGATATCTTCACATATTTGTATAACTGATGGTAGAATACACATATAGTACAATACACGGTAGCATCTCAGAATAATATTCTGTTTTGAGATCTTTTAAAGAAGAATTATATATTAAACGTAGATATTCAATTTTTTTAAATATTAAAAGTTTAAGCTAATGAATTTTTGTTGTTAATTATTATAATAAAGTATGTTTTCAGGTTTTTAAACTAAGCTCAATTTTAGAATTTTTAAATTTTAATGGTCCCAGTCATGCAATAAAAGAATTGTCATATTATTACTTTCTAATGATAATGATTACGACTTTGAACGAATCATCAACTCGAGCGAAGCCGCGGGTAAACGCTAGTGTACAATAAACTTCAAAATTATTATTAGCATTATATTACAAAACATTATTATATCTTTTTTGGGCTGTTGATCCTTTTTAAGGATTCGGATCCAACTAAAACCGGTTTAAACAGTTTAGTATAATATTGATGATTTAAACACATTTTTGCACATTTCAATCAATTTTTTAAACTTCTAAAATTATCAACATATGCATTAAAGTGCATTAAAGACATTGTATGTTTTTGAGTTCCAAAAAGTGAATAACGCAAAGGTGACAAAAGGAAACTTGTGTATCTTGTTTGGAGAAGAAGCAGTAACAGCACGAACATACCAAAAATAGCTTGAGAAATTTCGCTAGGGAGATTTTTATTTGAAAGATGAATCCAGATCAGTCAGGCTATTAGAGGGCACTGACAAAGAGCTACGGATCAGGACAAATCCCACGTTAACTTCTACTGAAATAGACTTCACGCTTGGAATTCATCAGACTACTGCTTTGGATTACATAAAAAGACTTGGTTTGATTCCAAACTCTCTGGTGCCACAGGAATTAAGCGAACAAAATTTAATGGACAGAATTTCGATATGTTCCTCAAATTTTGCTCCTCACAAAAGGGAACCGTTTTTAGAACATTTGGGGAATGGAAATGAAAAGCGGGTAGTGTACAAACACGTGTTAGAAAAAAACCCAACATCAAGAAAGACTTATGTTGCATAAACAAAATTTGGTAGGCGTGTTTATACATCTGAAAGATGACATCAATTCAAATTTCGCGTTTCGAGGTTTTATGTGGCGTGAATAGCGCCACTCAGAACTTGCAATTTAGTATGGCTTTAAATGCGTGTTGTTAAGTTCGTGAGCATTATTTTTCTGTGAAATTTTATGCATTGAGTTGATGTTAGCCAAGAATGACTTTAAAAAGATGAAGAAGCCATTCTTAACAGTTCACCGAGTTTGAAAGAGATCGTGTAATAGAACACGAGAAGGTGGGTTTTCTTTCCGCAATATTGCAGAAAGACTTTGCCGGGATGTATCCACTGTGCATGATTGATGGGAGTAGTCGTCAAGAGATGGTACTGTCTCAAGAAGACCGTGTTCCGGACGGCCACGTTGAACTACTGAGTGGTAAGATCGCCGTACCACTGTGGACATCTTTCTCAGGGGGCTAAATAAGCTGGCAGAATGCTGCCATACAGTTGTAACTGCAAAAGACTTTACATTTTAAATAAAAGTCAAGAAAATTTGTGTTTTTTCTTCAGAAAAAAAAAACCAACAGAATTTTTCCTTACACCCAATACTTAGATGCTGAACAACAATTTTTAATTTGTTATTTCATGATACTTCTTAATAATTAGAAAAGGTTTTCTATTCATTTCGACTATTTTTTTTTTATCATTTTACTAAAAGAATACAGTTTGACTTCATAGTTCATCTCTCATCTTATGTTTTATGTTAAAAATTTCGGGTAATAAGTACAATATCAGTTTTATTTCATATATTTAAATATTTATTATTGCAGTAAGTATATATGAAATAGGTTATTAAAATAATTTTAGTATATGTGTTTATATGTATGATTTCTGTGTATAAATAAGAAGAAAAAACAAATTGTTGAGAAAATAAATATGGTTTTATTTAAAATGGAAGAAAACAACATTGCCATTCAGCAAATAATCCACAAACATGATTACCAAAGAAAGCATTTTTTATAAATAACGCTTAAATGAAAGTGCGTTAAAAATATAACAATATAAAACCACAAAAACAGAAATGAAAACAAATGAAGAAATGAAGTTAATAAATTAATCTTTCTTTTAAAATAAAACTAATTAATGCAATGTCTTTATTTTATAGAATTATGCAAAAGGAAAAGTGAAATATAAATTACGAATAAATTTGAATGAATATGAATAATTAGCGATAAATAAATTCATGAAAATAAGAATTGTTATGAGAGAAATGTTTGCGAGAGAAATCAATGATTATTAAAAAAAAATAATAAATTCAATATTCTTGGAAAAGAATTAAATTAAGTAATAAATAAGTGGGATAAGAAAATTAGCTCCATGAATCTGAACTTTAGATGATATTTTAGATTTTCACTTTTCGGTTTTGTGATCTTTTGTTTCAACAGGGATGTGTTCATTTCCAGCATTTGTACTTGGTTGCTTTTCAGCTTTCTTCACCATCCAAATTTCATTAATCCTATGGAAAAGCTGATACGGAGGGTCATACCAAGCGGTGTAATAATAACTCTTGTCAATCAAAGGCTCCTTCCTCACCAGATCAGCTAATTTATGGGACTCTTCTAACCAGTCTGCTTCTGTTGGTCTTCCTTCAAATATTCTACAAAAAATAAATAAATAAAAATACAGTCGAACTTCTTTTTGACGAAGTAGCTAAATCGAGAGAAAAAGTTTGTAGTATGGAAAATTCGTTAAACAGTTATTCATCTTTTAATATTCTTAAAAAACCACATAGAACAAATTTTAAATTCAAAAAAATCTATATACTAGTTAAAAAAAATTATTATTCACACCTGTTTGGAAAATTAATATCTATTCATTTTATATATCTTATCCATCAAAAAGAAATCGGAAATGAAAACAAAACTGGGGAAAAAACATTGTCCAAGAATATACTGTACTTTCAACTTTGTAAAATAATTTTATATTAAACTAAGGAATTTGTAATGACTTTTTCGAATTGTAAGCCTACGAGTTATTTTAAACATACATTATTTTGTAACCAGTAATCGTAAGCATACACTACCACATGCATCCTTAAATTTCATAAATGATAAAAAAAAATCTGTGTTAGTTTCATTCGAGTTTTTGTTTAAAACATTATGGACATTTTATTGCACTAGGTGAGTTAGACATTTGATAATCAGTTCAAGGTCATTGATAACCATAAAATGTGATAAAAGAGTGAATAATTTGAAAAAAAAATGTCCCGAAGTATTTTACAAATAGGGAGGGGGAAAATTAGAATCCCAGGAGAAAAAGTTCGTTAAATAGAAAATGTGCTTCGCTCTGTTTGGAGGTTAATTTACAAAGAAAATAGTAAAATGTTCTTGGTTCCAGTGAGTGAGTGAATATTAACGTCCCACTGTTCAGCTACACGAGGGCTTTTGGAGACGGACCTCGTAATTATGAACCATGGTCAAGTGACGAGGACGACACCTGAGATGGCACTTTAATAGTATTTCAGACGAGTTCCAAGAGAGTTTTAACACAGTTTTTTTAAAAATGGTAGTTATTTATACAAGAAACAATTATTTGAGACAAAATATGTTATTTTATTTAATTAGATGCGATTGTCTTAGATTTAAGAATTTTCCCCTCAATTTTAATCTGCAAAAAAACACTTGGAAATCGACATAAATGAAATATATTTTTTTTTTATTTAATTGCTTTATTAATTAGTTTTTTTATGAAAAACTTGTTCTTTTCTTCTTTACTTTCTCCATTCCACATAGATTTTCAAAAATAGTTTTAAATTATTCTTGTGTGAAATATTTTTATTTATGTGAATTTATCTCTTTTATCATTCCAAAATTATGCTTTTACTAATTGGGTTGATAGACAGTTTAAAATCTCATGTCGTGTCTGAAAGCCTAATTTTCATTTAGAAGATTCAATTCTTTAAACTTCTCTATCAAAGACTATTCTAGTTAGTGAATTTTTGGTTTATCTTGCCATTCAGAGCCTTGGTTAAGACTATTCATTAATGACACGAATGTTCTTTCCTTAAAATATGATAATATTTATTTCAGTATTTTAGCTGTTTTCTTCCTAATATAATGAGATCAATTTAGACTGATTCTAACAAGAGTATTCGAATTTGAAGTGGAGATCAATTTTATGATTGTGTGTAAATTATAAAACTCCAATTTATTATCAAAGGTAAGTAAGCAAATTCCACTTGTTCTGAAATAAGTATTTTTAATTTGTTCAAAATAAATATTTCTTCGTCTCAATAACTTGCGTTTAAGGAAAAAGCTTTGTAATTGTGTGAATGCTCTAATTATTTTTTTTCTTTTAAAACTAGTAAAATATATTACTTGGAAATAATTATCTTTGAAAATCAAAATTTCTTCAATTAATAGAAATTTTCATTACATTTGCTATTATAAATTCAAATATTTGAAAATTTATCTAATCAACTGAAGAAAGCGTTAAAAAAGCATTAAGAGTATACATACAATCTGTCAAAAAGGTATTGGGACACACTACCAGCTCATAGATTTTTATCGTAATATTTTACTTAAACATACAAAAGAAACCGAAAAAAAGAAGTAAATGTTATTTTGGTAAATATACGAATAATAATAGTTTGAACAAAACTCATATATCAATGCAATTGTGGTTAAAATTGAAAATAAAAGAAATCGAGTTAAAAAACATGCTCAAAAAAGTATTGGGATACTTCCCAAAAAATTAAGAAAAACAATTCAAGTTTAGAAATTAATATCTTGATGGGCCGCCCTTGCTTTTTATGACATCTCGAAGTCTATTTGGTATGAATTGGATCAGTTTTTTGCAAAATGATCTATCGATTTTGGTTCACTCTTTGTCCAAATATTTTCTTAAATCCTGCTTGTTAGAAATTTGGCTCTCATATAGTTTTTACTGCAAATAATCCCACACATGTTCAATAGGATTAAGGTCTGGACTTTGCGCAGGAATTTTAATAACACTAGGCTAGTGTAAGAGGACCCATGACTTACAAATATCTGAAAATGTTTCGGGTCATTATCTTGGTACAATTTAAAATGTCTTGAGATCGCCAGCTTGCTCTCACTTTGCTTTAAATTTCCCTTGAGAATATCAAGAGGGACATATTTATTCATTATGCCATCAATAAAATGTAAGTTCTCGACACCAGAGCTTGCCATGCAACTCCAGACAGTTTAGTTAACCCCTCCATATTTGACAGTAAGCCGTAATTTTTTTACATGCATTGCTGTATTTGATTTCCGTCAAACTTTTTGCTTGTCATCCAATCCAAAAATGGTATAGTTGCTTTCATCAACAAAAATTACATTTTCCCAATATTCTGTTGGCTTCCTTACACACATTTTAGCAAATGCCAACCTAGCTTGTCTATTTGCTTTGCCGATGTAGGGCCTTCTTTGAGGTACTCTGCCATGATACTTATGTTGATCTCTTTTCAAATCGTTTTATTCCAAATAATATACATAAAAAATGTGTATAAAGATTAAAACCTCCGAGTTAAGAAAGAGAGAGACTGCTAACGGATAGCAGTGATTGATTAGCAGGTAGCTAGGCAAGAGAACTTTGTTACTTCTTTGATTAATGTTGAGATTGACAATTTGGTCAATTAAGCGTTAAATTTGGATTGGAACGAATTAAATTAGAAGGTGTATTGCTTCGACGTAAGTGATTCAATTTATTGTTAATTCTCCTAGTATCTCGCCTATCCCGCGATTGCTTCCCATTTTTAGTATATGGTGCATTTCTTAGTTTGGGATGTTGAATTTGAGTCGTAATTGAGAATTGTTAATAAATAGAATTTGTATTGACTATGGCTAATCTTCCTTTCCGACTCTCTCACACTAAGGAATGACACGGGCAATCCCTTACATATGTGTTTTAATAATTGTTTTTAATGCTTACTATAGAAATATCCGTTTTTGTTTTCTTTATTTAACTTCATTGTTTCATCATTACATAAGCTACATAATAGATGCGAGCATAACGATTACTAATATCTATTACGTAATGATTATCCACATTAATTCAAATAACCCATTGCATCAACTCATATTTATATTTTATGTAAAAAAAATGATGTAAATTCTCTTAAAAAGGACTGTATAATGCAACCCACTTTTCCTCATATTCAGCAAGAACATTGGATTAGTTTTGATTTCTATTTACTTCACCCTCTGAAGCAACACTATGGTGACGTACCTCACACATTGGAAGTTTGGTCAAATGACGAAGATGACACCTGAGCTGGCACCTCTTTCCTAACTTCCATCCCATGCCTACGTGAGGACTTAAACATTAGATCAAGAATGGAATCAAATTGGATATTTTTTTAACGTTAATTTGTTCAAATTCATTTTGAAAGCCATTCATTTAGAAATACATATGACCTTAACTTGAAAGGATACAATTACGTATCTGCTAATTTTTCTTAATAAACATGATCATAAAATGTAAGACGCATTCTTATGAACATTTTTAGGAACTATATATATTTTCAAACAGCACTGTGAAAAAGGGATAAAATCTTAATAATCATTAAATATATATTAAGACTATAAGATAAATGATATTTATTAAACTTCGATCATGCTATATAAGCTAATTTAAGAACTATATAATTTTTAAAGCTGCACTTCTCTTTTATTCCCATCTGACAATGAGTTTCACTTACGAAATGTACGCGTAGAAAAGGCTGATCTTTTATCGGATGGCTCTTAATCGCTGATTATTCCACACACAGGTAATTCCTAAGAATTTCTAATATTCCAATTACAATACTAAAAGTTTCTTAAACGATTTTTTGTTCTAAAAAAATCACTTGTTGCTAACATTAGAAATAGTGCCAACAAAAAATTAAATGGCATCCATATAAGTTTGATCTTTTTTGTAAAAATCACTACAATATTTTAAATATACACATATGTCAACACAAGTTATGCCAATAATCCACCACAGTGCGTAGAGGGGTTTATTCGAGTTAAATCTGCCGAGTTTCGAGTTCCTTACGTTGGCGGGGTGAGGAAGTTTGAGAATGATATGAGAACTTAGGTGTCATCCTGGGCTCTTGACGGTGGCTTAAAAATGTGCGACCTGTCGCCAATAACACACGTGTTCCTTCTTAACGTGATACTTACAATAAATCAAAAAATCAACATTTAAAAGAGTTTTCGTAATTTTAAACAAAGCTAAATGATTAATTAAAAAGCAGTCACAATATACATATTCTGCTATCATTTATATTAAAAGGAGGTGTAACCTGAACTAGGGCACAATTATTTTCGAGGAACGATTATTAATGGAAATTCTATTCAAAAGACACGGTGAAATTCAATTCAAACATTGTTTAACATTAGTTCATAAATTTGGAAAGAAAGAAAAAAAAAAAAGATTACGGCATAATCTTTTCTGCCATCGTTTATCATTAAGATTAACTGCTGTTTGTATTAACATAATAAATCAATCAAGCGATCACTGAAAAGAATTTTTTTTTTTTACTTTTTATGTTTTATTGTTTGAATAAAGATAATTTCTGAATTTTTATCGCCATTTGGGAATATATCACTTAATTGCTGAATAAATGACTAATTGGTTGATTTTATATTAGAATAATCAGTTATCATTAGCGAATTATTCAGCTCAGCTAAATTAACATCTAATAGGGGAATTAGTCAATATATTGTGAAAGTGCATTATATTTACTTCACTAAGAATTTATTTTTCCACCTTCGCTGATGTGACCGAATCCATTTTTTATTGATAAAAAAAAGAAAATGATTTATAAAAAATATAATTTTACAAGGAAAGGTTATTTATCTATTGATAATCTATTTTCCTACTGAATATGTTTCTCATTCTTTTTAAATTATTAATTAAATATAATTTAAGATTAAATTTAAATTAATTTTCTTTGAATTTTCATGAAAATAGAAAAAAAAACTTATACTTGCCAAGAAAATAAAATTCTTGAAAAATTTCTGCTAGAGTATATGGTCACACAAAATGCAACATACTGAAGTACTTTCATACATGATGTAAATTTCTCATGTGAACCATGGGAAATTTACATCATGCGTTGGCGGCGATAAAATATGCAAATCATTAGCATTGTAGCGCAGACGCATATATCAAGAGTGACCGTAGGGCGCTACCCGCAAGCACTATATAAGCGAAGAACAGATTGATGATTTGAAGTACGGTAATTGTTTTCTCTAGCAGGTTTTTTTCTTCCACTGGCTGTTTACCTATGCCTCGTAGGAGATAATATCAAGTGTCTTTTGACTAAGTTTCTGAATTCGACTTAGGAAAAATAGTAACCTATAGGGATCGTGGAATATCCTTCAAAGAAATTAGTCAACGTGTTGGACAAAGTCAAGCAACTGTGATGCGTATCGGTCATAGCTGAATGCAGGAGGAAACAACAGACTGACGAAGCTAATCACACCCACCTAGTTTCATTACTACCCTTGATGACACAGGTGGATTGTGCGCATGTCAGTGATGGATCCCGCAGCCCCATCACGAATAGATTTAGTCTGTTACGCATTCTGTATCAGCTCGAATGTCCACAAGGCATCAATGGCTTCGTTTACCCTTGATTGGAAACCACATGCGTTTGCGCCGCCAATGGTGCAATGAACGGCGGACATGGACAACAGAATGAAATAACGTTGTGTTTACTGACGAATCTCGCTTCTGCCTGCAACATCACGATAGTCGGATTCGAGTTTCGAAAAACCGTGATGAGAGGCTTCTGAACTGTTGCGTTATTCATCGCCACACTGGTCCTGCACCCGGTATCATGGTTTGGGGTGGTATCACTACCACACCCCTCTAGTACGCTTTGCCGGTACATTGAACAGCCAACGCTACATCTCTGAGATGGAGCTCGGGGCCCTCCCATACATTCAGCGCTTGCCATCAGCCATATTCCAACAGGGTAATGCGCAGGGTAATTGCAGGGGCACGCAATGTTTAAGAGTTCTGAGATTGAATTGCTTCCTTGGCCTTTTTGTTCTCTCGATCTATCGCCAATCCAAAATGTGTGGTTCATCTTGCACAATGACTGGCCTGGGAAACAGCACCCACTGCTACACTAGATCAACTTTCGCAATATATGGAAGATGTATGGACTGCTGTACCGCAAGGATATATCCAAAGCCTCTTTGATTCTATGCCGAGGCGTGTGGCAGTGGTTTTAGCCAACAATAGCTGGTACAATATCTACTGATTTTGTCATCATCCACGCGTCGCAAGAGGTTGTAATTTTAATCGTTTTATCTTTGCACAGCATGTTATCTGCCAAGTTAATTTCGCTGTGATATCGCTGGTCCTTCTTAGTGTTGCATTTTGTGTGACCAGCAGTGTAGTAGTGTATATGTAGTTTACATACGTAGTAAGATTCAAAAGTTCCCGGACTGAGTCTATAACTTTAAAAATATTATCAATTAAACTGCTAAAACACATGCTCCTTCGAAATAGACATTTGAGTAACAACACACTTTTGCCATGGCTTGTAAAGGTCATCGAAACATTTCTAGAATCCATTTTTAGACATGCCCCTTAATTCAGCCTGCGATGCAATTTAAATTCACCTGCAAATTGGTCTTCGTTTAAAACGCAGGAACCATATGTTGACACACCCATATTAGGATCCTTAGTCAGTATCCATTGACATGTGGCCGAGGATATCCCAACTGATTCTGTTTTTGTTTGAAGCCTGTTATAATGTACCGCCGCAGAAACCATTTCTATGTTTTCAGCGCTGCGGGAAGTTTGCGGACGTTCAGAGCGTTTGTCCTCTTCGAAACTTTCCCTGCCTTCTTTGAAACGTCGTTGCTACTCAAAAGCTTGCTTTCGTGAATATGTATCACTGCCGTACACATGCTTCAAAATTTTGAAGGTATCTTTAGTACTTTTTCGCAAGCGAACACAGAATTTAATATTCATTTTCTGATCAACAAACGCAATTTCTTTCAATCTTCAACGACTATAGACATCTACCTACAAAATACGAAGCCGTGGCAAGCCACCGACCAGGTGATTTGCCACGGCGGACTTTCTCAGAAAAGAGAAGGAATACAATAGCACAGAGATGTTATCGTAGTCGCTCTACTGTAAAATTTGTTCACATTATAGGCTCAGTCTAAGAACTTATGAATCCTACCTTGTAGTATAGCGTATATAGTAGTTCAAAATGCATTAAAAGAATCAGAGTAATCGTAAGAGATTAGGCATGTTTCACACTATATGCATAACAAATTACCAAAAAAGAATATATAATAAAATACATAAAGGTGCAGAAAATAAAAGAAATTGTTTTTCTTAAACTATTTTTCATTATATTTAAAATAAAAATTACGCAAAAGTTTGATTTAGTTTTAGAAAATTGATAAGCAATTTTTCATACTTTTAAGATAACAACTATGCTTCCTTTACACTCAAGAACTTTTTTGAATGTATGACGACTCTTTAATATATTTGAAATGCGTTATATTGTTGATTACAATTTAAGCTTTGTAAATGTCTCTTCAATCCCATTACCATTTTAATGTGCGCAAGTTCATCAAGGGTAAATAATTGTATGTTCTTGATAAAAATAAAAATAACAATTTTCTTTTCTTCTGATTGCATATATTTGATTTTAATTCTATATTAACTGATTTCATTAAGTCCGTAATATTGCAAAAAGAGCATTGTTTTGTAAATATTATATTTTAAAATATACGAGGGACGTTTCGAGAGTAAGATTCGTCGTTTTTTTAAAAGGAAGATGGCACATTAGAGTGGAGGGGGGGGGGTAAACACAATTACCATAAGAAACCACATCCATTTCCGTTTGAATGACGGAACTAGTGTCAGCGTTGGAGGAATGACGCATGCTCAAAGCGTCGACTAAGAGAGAGCAGCAGCAGACCGTTGTGTGCGAGGTTATTCAAGCACAAAGAACGATTGCAAGCAGACGCGTGCTGACTATGGGATTGCCAAGGAAACTAGGCGTGCTACTTTCCAGTACTTCACTCTGGACTAGTATCTCCACTATCCATGAACGCCTACAAACCGTAGGTCGAAGTGGGCTCTCCTTCCCATCCATGAATCAAAAAAACATTACCCCTTTGGACTTTCACCATCATCAGTTCATCAAAGAAACTCGAAAAATAGTGTGCAAGGCGTGTACCTTATGATGATGCCATGGTGCATTTTTCTTTGGCAGTAAAGTTTTCATGTGAAAAAAACGACGAGGCTTACTTTCATAGCGTCCTTCATATGACAATAGTACAAATGACATTCGTGCTTCAATTTAATATACTATACGAATTTTTCTTCAACAGTTAATTTTTAAATGAATATTTTTATATTAATAATTACCTGACAGCATATCGAACCGGTGGATCTTTCTCAATAAAAAGCGCAGTATCCAGAGGATAAGGAGTATTATCGCTGTTATCAGCAGGAATCAAGAAGGACATGATAAAAATCGTTGCGCAAGTTGCTCCATGACAAGGTACAATGCGTGTTCGAATGGGAGTCGTCGTATTTATCTTCATACCTAAGAATAAAAAGAATAATATATAGGAAAATCTTTAAAATATTTTTTCCATCAAAATATATAAATATTTTATGGCACATTAGTTTCGAAACCAAGTAGTTTTTATTAATTATTTATGATTTGTTCCCAAAAATATGGTATTGATAGATGTCACTCATTATTCTATTGTCCTTTTTGAAATTTTTGATGAGTTTATATTTGTTTCATTAATTGATAAATTCGATTTTATTTACATGGATTGATTAAAACAAAATGTAAATTTTGTCAAATACAAATTTAATGGCAAATCCCGATTTCGAAGTGAAATTTATGCTTAAATATGGATTAGTAAGAAATGTAAAATTGGTACGCAATCGTATGTTTTATCTTACATTTATTTAAAAAAAATCATAGCCAATTCTTTTATTTTCAAAACATCTTCACTTTATAAACACCTCTGTTGACACTTTCCATCATAACTTTAAGTAGACGCCAAATTTTACAATTTTAAAGTGATTCTTTCACGAGTAGCTAGCCAAATTTATTTCTTCTATTGCTTCTACAATCCTTTGGCGCAGTTCAGTTACATTTTCGTTTGGTTTAAAAAAAGTTAGAATGCAAAACTTCAAACATTTGAATCCTTAAAATATTACAAAAAATATTTTCCGTTTTATTTTTAAATTTATTGCTGAATTTGAGCTACATATTTAATATTGAGTTTTTTGAAACAGTCCTTTTATGAAAAAAATGCCAATAATTGTTATGGATAAATAAAAGCAGCAAACACTATACCACTTTGGAATATTAAGAAAATGGAACATCTTTTGAAATAACTTACCTAGGGTAGTATGAAAGATTTCATTTTTCATGTAGAATCTGACATCATTTTTTTTCAAACCAATTCAAACTTCGTTAATTTTAACCAAACCAGAAAAGTTATTTGCTGAATTTGTGAGAGATGAATACATGGTTATGTAAGATCACGTTAGTGGAAAAAGTACTGCAAAATTGTGGAATTTGTATTCACAGTACCCAGTGGCGTAGCTGGGTATCCAAAAGGCTTCGGATTTTATCAAGTAAAAATATATGTAAATTTTAAAAATACAAAACTGCAATTTTTCTTTGCTATCTTCTCTTTCTTCACCAGAGGGCTCAGAGCTACTAAATGGCCCACTGAGATAGACAGGAAATGATACAAAGAATATGCATGAACAAGAAAATACAATACATTATTATAATTATTTTTAAAAAAAAAACATCTGCAGAGGAGGAAGGGGGTAAAATTGCATCAGTCTATTGCAAATACGAGATGATTGCGAAATACTGAAAGATGAAACTAGCTTACTATGAATCAAATTGTTATCATAAAAAATAGAATGTATCTAGGAAGGAATTTCCTCTAGTGTAGGTTTTTTAAGATGTTGCAATAAATATGTAAGATATTTCATGGAACTTTCAAGTAACAGTTTATTTTCAAGTAACAGTCTATAGAGAAAAATGAAAAAAAATTGAAAATAATATGTTTTTTAATAAGTAAAATTCACAACACTAAACAAACAATGGGAAGAATTTAGGGAAATTCCCTACAAGTTCAAAATTACTTTCAACTGAATTGCGGTGATTATAGTTATGTTGCAATACGTTTATATTAATATCTTAAATATGGGATGAATTATCGCAAGTTTGGTTTGCTTGGTGGTCATAGTCTGAGGCAGTGGCGTAAGGAAAAATTTTAGGGGGCTCTACAAAGGCAGGTTTTGGGCAAGAATTATTACTTACAGAATTATTATTTTATAACACACCGAATAATCATCTGTCTTAAAACTAGAATTTTATTTACCAAAACTCGTGAAACTTTAAAAAAATTGAGAATAATATAATTTTATACGTTATAAGAGTTAATTTTATATATTGACTACGAAACATCCATTTTCAGATTAACAAAAAAATAAATGTCATGAATCCTTTTAAATTTTTATAGAAGATATCTTAAATCTTTTATTTCCATCTCATTTCAGTATTCTAAAAAAGTACGTCTAGATTTATAACACATCACAAAGTTTTAAACTATAAAATCCCAATACTGTCTGTGGAATTTTTTCAGCTTCGACATCATCCATCATACTTCTTCAACCAGAAATACGGAAATCCAGTAAAAAAAAAAAATGAAACAAGAATAAAAATTTCTAGATATATCTCAATGTGTTTTCCGTATCTAAATATATTAAGTCTGAAATTCAGGCTTTCGAATTTTTTGAAATATCACTATTAAATTTTTCTCTAAAGAATACATCATGTTTTGGATGCGAATGACTAGTGATGTGATAAGTATATCTTTTTGAGAATCGGTTTGGTTACTAATGCTTTGTTATGTTTTTATTAATCGCAAGTTAATGTAATTTCTCACTTTGGCAAGAGATTTAAAAAAAATGTTTGAGACTTTGTATCAATGGGCTATCCACGAGGTGGTATATTCTCTCTAAATCGAGTTTTTTCCGTTTAGCCAAATTGGCCCTTCGAGCTAGAACAACTTCACTACAACTAAAAAATCTCACTGCTAAACATAATATAAATAGTCAATGGAAGAAAATAGATATTATTCGGACAACATTGCCCACATTTTTGTTAATTATTCCTGAATTATGGTCGCTTTGTTATTCCAAGCTATTGGAAGATTTCTCTTTGGCGAGTTTAAAGGTTGCATCTCATTTCAGACAAGTACCGTCATTTCCTATTATTCATTTTGTCAAGTGGCGTAAGGAGAACATTTTGGCACCACTGCAAAGTCAGGTTTTAGGCTCCCAAGGTGGATTTTATAAAGGGGAGGGTAGTCAGTCTTTGGGCCCCCTAGAACCTTGCCCCCCCCCCATTGGGGGGTGTACGTTACGCCACTGTACATATCCGTACTTAGTTCTCCTGCTTAAATTAACTAAAGTGATTTATTGTAAATAGTAATATGTTTGCCTTTCGAGTCGGATTTAATGACTTTTATCCCAATTGCGTTCGAATCCCCCGGAAACCTAAACGATAAGCAAGATTCCCACCTCAACCAATTCAATGAAGAGGTACCGCGACAACTCAGATACCATTATTTTCCCTTAAACTCGCATTTTATGAATCGTATTAATATTTATATACAACAGGAGCCTCATTACTTTTCATTATTAAAGGCTATTTTACCATGTTTTTATTAACTCGCTTTCTTGTCTATCCTTTTGAAATTTTGTAATTGTTTTTAATCTAATCACCCGATGAGCTAGAGAATTGAAATTTGGACCATAGCTCAGAAGTTGATGACAATGCATAAAAATATAAAAAAAGAAGTTCTAGTTTTGAACCCGAGCCCCCGAAGAGGCTTGTATCTCTGTCCGGATGAAATTTTGTAATTGATTTTAAACTAACTTCCCGATGGATTAGAGACTACTTGAAATTTGAACTATAGCTCAGAAGTAAATGACAATGCATCAAAATGTTAAAAAAAAAGTTCTAGTCTTCAACCCGGGCCTCCGAAGAGGCTCGTATGTCTGTCCGGGGGGAATTTTATAATTGGTTTTAAACTAACTTCCCGATGAGCTGGAGACTTGAAATTTGGAAAATGGTTATAAAAACATGGTACATAACTTTTTTTTACTACGAAAATTTTATTTAGGTTTCAGTCGCTTTCATAAAACTTTCCAACATATCCGCTTACGTTCATGCTGAAAGTACCGGTTCACGTCGGTCACCGAAGTAAAACATCATCCAGTGTGATCAGTACTTGGAAGAGGAACCACCTGAGACACCCCGTGATTCGATTATACGGAAATAATCACTCACGGCCCAATATTCCGAGATTCCTAGTAAACAAATTATACTCTCATTGTATTTTCGATTAAAAAAATTAAGATAATAATTATTGCTCCACGAAATTTAAGTTGAAATAAAAAAATAATTAAAAATTTCGCGAGAAAATACTATTGAGTTTTTATAGGACAAAGGGAACTGTCAGATCAGGGGGTAAACGAGAAGTTTTAATTCACTAATCATAGACCTGCTTAGGCGCGGACTGCTCAAGGGGAGGTTAAAAAACAATTTCTAAGAAACCATTCACACAACTGGTTTCCGCTCCCTAGCAAGAGCTGCATTTATTTTGATAGAAATAAAATTCTGTTTTCTTACAACAAATTCTGTTCTCTAAAATTTTTAACTTTAAAACTGATGAGTTGTTCTTTGGAGCATTTGTTCCTAAGGTACCACGTAATTTACACGCCGCCACCGTTTCCATTGTTAATGTGATTCATTTTTAGTGTTAAATATTCAATTCAAATCAAAATGATTGTGTAAAATGAATCATCACTCATTGATGCATGGTGAAAAAGAGGAAGTAGCTTATCTGTTAGATTCTATAAGTAATATCCCCACCACCACCGCTCTGGTATAAATGGAAACAGAGAGAAAACAAATGTCTTACGGATGAATGGAAATTTTACCAAGCAAACGTTTTCATATAATAAGAAATATATAATATTTTGCATATAATATTTTGAACTATAATAAAAACAAAAATATTTATTCTATCAACATGCATAATTTGAATAGAAAATAAATTCAGTAAAAAAAAAAAAATTCCCTGCTCCTGCGGCATTAGATCGAAAAATGAATATAATTTCGTAAGAAATGCTTTTTTTTAAATATGTATTATTTCGAGTAGATTAACCACAAATTCTCTCTTTGTGTACAATACATTTTTTTCAAAACATTAATCTGAATACCTATTTTTAAAAAAACAAGAAAAGGTAAAATTAAAAACTGCTCACCTCAAATAAAATAAATAGTAATAAATACAGTAAAAGCTTTTCGTACTAGGCATTTTACCGCCTATGTCTTCTTTCAAAAAATTTATTTTAATTTTATTATGTCGGCTGCTTTATAATTAACATGATTATTGAATACAGGGAAAGTTCTGCCGTTTTCGATTCTTAGCAAGAATACAGATCCAATGGAAAACGGTTTAAGAAAACAAATTAGTATACTATTGAGAATTGATACACATTCTTTTGTTTTTTTGAATTTCTGTCAGTTTTTTTTTTTTTTAACTTGTACAATTGTCAACATGAGGAAAGAAGAGAATAAGGCAAAGGAGGCAAAAGGAAATGTGTGTTTCGAGTTTGGAGAAGACGCAGTAGCAGCTTGAACATGCCGAGGATGGCTTGTGAAATTTCCCTTGGGTGATTTTACTTTGAAAGATGAACCCAGATCACAGGAAGGCCATCAGATGTCAATGACGAAGTGCTACATAGTATAATCAGGACAAATTCCACTTTAATTTCCACAGAAGTGAGCTTCAAGCTAGAAATTCATCAGACTACTGCGTTGGATTACATTAAAAGGCTTGGTTTCGTGTCCAAATTCTCGGTTTGGATTTCTCATGAGTTAAGCAAAATAAAAATTGATTAATTAATGGCCAGAATTTCGATGTGATCTTCTAACCTTGCTCGTCACAAAAAGAGAACGTTTTTGGATCATTTGGTACCAACACGTGTAAGAAAAAAGCACGTATTTACGAAGAGGAGACACCACCATTCACATCCAAAGCTGGCGTGTATCAAAAGAGGGTTATATTGTGTTGGTGATGAGACAGCAAGGGGGGGGGGTATAGTGTACTATGAGTTTCTGAAAAAAAAATGAAATAGTCGTTATTGTTTGCAGCTTGTTGTTTTGAATAAAGAAATTCAACATAGACATTCATCTTTGACCAGCAGAAAAGCTGTGATTCTTCATCACGACAGCTTTAAACTACTCGTGGCAAGAAACACTGTATAAAAAATTGCAGAGTTGGGTTGGGAAGCTTTACCTCAGCCAGCATATACTCCTGATATTGCCCCATCTGATAATCAGCTGTTCAAGTCAAATGTTTATTGATGGAAATAAAAATATAAATTGTGAGGATGTCAAAATGGCAGTGGATGGAATACTTCGTCTCCAAAACAGAGAACATCTTTTCCAGGAGGGTAGATAAGCTGCCAGAACGTTGGCAGACAGTTGTAAGTAACAAAGGACGTTATATTTTAGGTTAAATTTTAAATGAAAAGGAAAAAAATTGGTTTTTCTTTAGAAAAATACGACAGAACTATTCTCTTACACCTAATATAAAGATATTAAAAGCAACTGCAGTATTTTGAGTGATGTGGTCAACAAGTCATAAAATTATTTTGTTTCATACTTTTTTAATGCTAATTAAGCTAATAAAACTATCCCTTAGGTGATTTTTTTATATTTTACTGTATATACATATATATATGTAGTAAACTATAAAAAATTGATTAAAAGATAAATTAATTATATTTAAACTTATGTTTCTGCACACACACACAACTGTTTTCAAATGTATTCAATATACTTTAAAACAAAAAACTGTATTAAAATATATTAAAATTTTTAATTTGTTATC
>BMAO01012332.1:0-152665 GCA_019973975.1 Trichonephila clavata
ATTACAGAAAGTTTTTATGAAGCAAAGGTTTTTCTTCCCAGCGTGTATTTTTTTTTAATATTTAAATGCAACTATTTCTGCTACATATTCCTCCTCCCCTTTCTGTTTAAATTTAACAACATGAGCAATAATAAATTATATCATCTCTGCTTTTACTTATCATTTATCAATTATACATCCTCAATAGCGATAAAATTTATCTTTCGTGAGATTTTAGCTATTTATGCTCATCTAATTTATGAAATAACTTTGAAATTGTTTATTTTTCACTTTAAAGCTCTATCATTACTTATTTCATAGAATAACTGGGTTTTTTCACAGATTAACTAGGTATGGTATGAAATTTTTCATCTGTTATATACTTCAACTAACTTGTCTAGTTATTTCATGAAATACCTAGTTATTCTATGAAATAACTGAATTATACACTTAAGCGATAGCATATACATTCACATGAGAGTATTATGTGTACACACACATATATATATATGAAAATATTTCATTTAAATTAAGACTTTTTTCTAATGAAATCAATTAATTTCATTTCTGCAGTCGGTGAATGGGTTTTAATGAGGAAACATGTTGTTATTATAAAATCAGATTTATTTATTTAACATTATGCCTAGTAGTTGAGTGGTAGCGCATCGATCTTCCATGTCGTAGGTCCGAGGTTCAAACCCCGAGTTGGGCAAGGTTGACTATGAGGCTTTCACATTCCTTCAGTGGTTGGATAAATGAGTACCAAGCTTGTACTTGGGAACTAAACATTTTGATTTCTCTTCAGACTGATCACCTGATCGGAAGTTCTGTTCATGAACCTCAATGCCCAAGGTCACGTAAATTGAGATGAGCACAATGGGTTTTAACCCTCTATGGGCTGTTGCGGCACTGAGTTTAAATTAGTTTTATTTATTTAACACAGGTAAGGCGGACACACGAAAAGCATAACACAAACACAACAAACAGAGAGGGGGACATAACAATAACACACAAAAGCATTCATCTCCTTAACTCCCGAGTTCTTAACCGTTTATAGTTTTTGTTGATCGGAAACTGTTAGAATCACATGATTTCCGGTAAACGTTTTTCTGATTGTCTGAATACGAGGGTGACAAGATTACATCTTCCTGACCTAAAAAGTCTGAAAATTCAGTTTTGGGGAGATAAAGTTGTGATTATTTTCCGTTAGATGAGTAAACTAGCTATTAATTATCACTCGAAGTCTTTGAGGGCTGAAAACCATTATGAATTAAAACCCTATGAGAGAAATTTTGAGTGAATCCTTACATATAAATATTATGTACAGTGTGGCAAATAAGTTTTAAGACTATTTCCGTAAAAAGAAATAGAAGCAAATTAATTCCTGTTTTGGTTTTTTATTCAAAATAGGACCCCCCGGCTGCAATGCACTTGTTACAGTTATTTATTAAGGAACAGAATGCATGTTGTAAATCACTTTGTGGAATGGCCTGCAAAGCATGCGTCGAAGGTACTTGCAAGTTCGAAATAATCTCAAAATAACACACTTTTATTTTCATTTTAAGTTTTGGGAATAAGGAGAAGTCACAAGGTACTAAATTAGTGAATACGGTGGATGGTTCAACACACAGACATTATTTTCTGCCAAAAATCGACGAACAACAAGGGAGGTGTGACTGGGGTGATTTGTCGTGTAACAAAGGCGCAAGTACAGCCTGCGCTTTGGAACGAGTCTTAAAACTTATTTGCCGCACTGTATGTATATATATATACAGTGTGGCAATATATATATATATATACGTGTGTGTAATTATAATTAAACTTTGCAGCTGTTTATACATCCCATTTATTTAATGGCAATAATTGAATTATAAACAAGCTTGTCCCTTATTAGCTTTGTATTTACTTATTTTTGCCTCAATAATTTACATTAAAATAATTCTGTGTTTAATTTTCTAAGGGAATCTGAACTTTTTAAAAACTTAAATGTAACTCTAAATTTATATCTTTTTATATATTTGGGTTAAAAATAAGTCTTTATTGTATTTATTTTCATCAAAAAATTCCTCCAACAAGCTAAAGAAAACAATCCGATGTTCCCTTTTGTTCAGTTTAAATTAGATCTTGAAGTACTTTTAGATCTTGAAATGTACTTTTCAACAGCATGCTTTAGATATGGTGCGTATCAAAACGAGCCTTTATGACGAAAGCCTCATTAAACAAAACTCAATGATGGCACGAGTATCTGAAGCAGAAATTAATCTACACAATACTGGCATCACTTTCTCGTGGATCTTAAAAGAAGCTGAAAGCAGAGCCACCTGATTTCCCACGAACAGCTGCTGCGACATCCTGTTACAAGCATCGTAATCTATTCCCAAAATATTTCATGTGGTTTTCTGAGAGCTTGTTATACGTTGCTTCATTGTATCCGACAGATAAACGAGGACCTGTGGTGCTGTTTCGGAAGTCTTATTAAGTCTTGTGGTTCTTTATAGTGAGAGAGTTGGTGGGCAAGAATCATTACTGACAAACTACGAAGCTCTACTGAGGAAGATTGTAGTTGATGACAATGAGCGGTAAACAAATAATGAGATTGTATGTTGAGAGTTTTGTATTTTGCTAGCGAAATGGTTTTATCTGAAAATAATGAAGACATAAGCTTTAGGGAATTCGAGAGATGAAGAAAAATATTGTTTTAATTACATTTCTGTTTTGATAATTCTTCTTATATTAGTAAACTGAAAAATTGGAGGTTTTTCAACCGTATATTTTTATGCATTTGAAATAGATATTCTTGTCTTATATAAAGACCCTTATCATATAATTATAATTATATTTATGCGAACAATTATAATTATATTTATACGAATAATTATAATTATATTTATGCGAATGATTATAATTATATTTATACGAATAATTATAATTATAGTTATACGAATAATTATAATTATTATCGTATTGTTCATGTAGGAGCAAACGTATGTTTTTAATTTATCTCTAAAATCTAAATTTCTATATTTGAACCTGGAGGCTGGCACCCTAAGTTAACCTATTTCTTTTTGTTAGAGCATCAAGTGATTTTTTTTAAATATTTGATAGCTTTTATAATTAAATAAAATTTAGTTAATACTCCTAATTTTCTTAGTTACTTTTTAGGCAACGCGTTAGCAAAAAATCAAATTCTATTTTAGTAAACCTGAAAATTGAATTTCCCTTTACATTCATACATGCAAAGGCATCTAAATTAGTTGATTTTTATTCTTTTATGGCTGATAAACTGAATAAAAATAGAGCAAAATCTTCAGTATTTCAAGACAAATCCGCATATATTTTTTCCAAGTTATATAACTATCCAAAAAATGCTTTAAATAGTGTTGAATTTACAATTTTAATGAATTTTTAACTTTAAAACTTCTTTGTATTACATATTTTAACACCACTCATAATTAAATATGTTTTGTGAGATTTATTAATATTAGACATACCAGATTCGGTAAAAAATTACTTTCAGGGTATTTTCTATTTTTATTTTTTATTTGCTTTACCACTCACAAAAATAATAATTATTTTTCATTATGTATTAATATTTTTTGATGTTACTACCATTAATGGAAACAACTTAATGTTTTCTTTGTAAATGTGTCTCTTACGATGGGTTAATTTTCTTAAGTTTTAAATTCGGGAAATATGTCCAAGTGTTTGTGAAGACAGTATTGACAGTATTTTCAAAGGTATCTAGATATCGGATTATGTATGAAGTATATGAAAATATAGGAACACTTGCTTGGTACTTAATATTTTCTGCATAAATTTCCTAAGCCAATCTACTGCATTAATTAAAACGTAATATTTTGAAATGACTTTTTAACAAACCCTATTTGAAAAATAAGTGTAGAACTTAAATTACATCATATAAATATACATTTCGAGAAGTTCTTTTCAATAAATATTTGATGACTCGCTTGAAAAATATGACTGTGCATTAGTTATTGCACTTTCTGGTTCTAAGAAAATTCTAAAGAAATTACAAAATTAAATTTTATGTCCTTTTAGTAATTGTTCATTTGTAATATATTCTACTTAATTATGTATTTCGTATAACAACCCCTTCACAATATCCTAATATTTCTATTTACGTTGAATGCTGTGTTGATCCTTTGTTAATTCCTTAAAATGTTAAATATGCTGTCTGGTTTCAGCATCTTACTCTGACATCCAAAAAATATATGCCCATTCCAAGTTAAATACCCCTTGAAAACCTTCTTTCAATTTCAAGCGATGGCGAAGTCAAACAAAATGGCCATGTTTACGAGTTGTTTGCCAAGATCATTGGAAAATACTGCTGAGCAGTGACAAGGCAAGAAGCCACGATCAAAATCACTCTAGAAAAAGAGTTATGTTCCTTGAAAACTTTGTGTTTCACACTTTCGAAATTTTCGAAAAGCCCCCTTCTCTTATCGAAGTTTTTATCTTTCACTTTCCGTATCATAAACGCCAAGATCGTGCACGAAATCCAGTATTTTACTCGTGAACCAGCATCTTTTTTTTTCTTTCTGGTTGCTTCTTTACAATTCTTCGTCACCACGCCTCTGCAAGAACGAAGATCAAGTTTCGATTCTTTCCGGATTCTATGCTCACCCCTCTTTTCGTCACGCCATGCTGTAAACTGGCCTGGGATATTTTTCATTCACTTACTTCCCTTCACCACCCTTGTTCGAGATTCTGGCGTCACTTCTCCACTTTCCCTTACTTGTAATTTCCGGAATTTTGCCTCACTGTGAAATGCAGTATTTTAGCTGAACGCTTTCCCTCTTCAGTGTGCATCCACCTGTGATGGCGCGTAATCCGTGCTTTAAAATAAATAATTTTCTCATTCCTTAAATTAGCCCCTGCTTATGTAGTTGCTGAGTTAATTTGGGAATTAGTGCTGACCAAGCCAATCCAAAGAGGACTTGGATATGTCCGCTTATTTACATCGCGGTTTTAATGTCGACGTAAATGGATATAATGTTTATTAGTAATTAATGTTTGGTACTTATGGTAAATGACGGTGTGAAATCAAATTACCTCAGTATGTTTAATGTTATGTAAATTTTGTTTAATTCCTGCCGCGTTGGATTAAAAGATGTATGTAGGAGTCTTTATTTAACTTTGACTATAAAATTAATCCTTTATTAAGTATGTATATTATGTATTGTTATATAATTGTATATGTAATTAAAAAACATTGAGAAGTGAAATATGCAATTACTTTTCCTTATAAAAATCCCTTTTAGTGTAAAATACATTTGAAACTAAATTAATTTATGTACAAAGAATAAATATTGAACAGGTATTTGTTTGTCTAGAAATATCAACATGATTGATATGCATTTAATGAAATGAAGAAGTGCAAATTAGCTTTCGTGTTTATAGACATTAAGGTTGGATAAGAATTGTGCAAAAACTAGCCTGTATTCTTATCTGTTTTTATTAAAAAGTCACCGTCTTTATTCTAAAAAATAAATGCTCATAAAATAAATAGTTACGTAGATTTCTTTACATATGCATAATTCTTTCTAGTTTCTTCAGTTTATAACACTATATATTTTTAGAAATTAAAAAAATCTAACAGTTTCAAAACTAAATAACCGATAGAAAAGCGTGATATCAATTTTATTTGTTTTTGAAGTTTTGTAGTGTGTAGAATTTATGCACTTCAATTTTGAGCAATGTTTTATGGATTACAGTTTCAATAGCGTTTGTTAAATTACAGTTGACATGACGATTATATGTGTTATCATTTGGTTTTTCCGTTACAGGAAGCAAATAATTCGCAAATTTTTAATCTGAAAGAATGAAAGGAATATTTCAAAAATTTATTAACCCTTTAAATACCATCAGCATATATATCCACCTCGCTGAAAGGGTGCTTTAAGTTCCCCGGACGTATACATGTGTCTTTCCGAAATACGATTTTTTTCTTTGCGCTGCTATGATTAGAACTAATTTGAAGGCTTTGAAATACAATAAAAGGATCTTGACAGTGTTTGCAAAAGATTTACTCATTTCAGAGAAAAGTTTGCTTATTTGTGTTTTCTTCCTCAATACGCTTCATGCACGCGCCTTTGTGAAAAACGGTGGCGCTGGGGAGTAAGTATATCGTGTAACTTTTAGCCGCCAGTTAAGGAGTCAATATTATTTCATCCTCTGTTTAGAAAATAAATCTACAACAAACAATAATTTTTATGGTAGGTTTTTATTTAAATTATGCGTTCGTACAGAGTTTAGGCTCAGAATTTTGAAAATTCAATATTTGATTCATTTTAAAGTTACTGAGAGAAAAATTGGTTCCATTTCTAATCTAAATGGAATGAAGTATAAGAGATTTATTATTATTTTAATCTTCTTTCGTATAATAATATTTAAATTGATTAAATATGATTTTAGGGGTAAACAAACTAGCAAATTTAATCTTAAAACTATGGTATACGTTTAAATTTAGAAATAAAACACATATTTGGAATACATAAATAAATTAGTGATATAAAATGAACTTTTCTAAAAATGTATTAACGAAAATTCTTTTTAAAATGAAGCTTTTCTTTACTAAAGAAGCAAAATACTGAGGTTCATTTCGCATTTATAGTGGAATATCAATCATTTTCAGTGAATCATATATTCACCAATCAATGCAGAAAAAAAATCTTTATTTAATTTAATTTATATGCAAAAAATAGCATTGTTTTTATGACTGTATTTTAGTTGTTTAGAAAATGGCAACGAGTATTAGTGAAATTGTGATTTAAAAAAAATGGAGTGCAGGCTGTTTTGATATTTCAAGCAGAGCGAGATTCACAAGAATTTTTAAAACGGATTCCTAGTTTATGAATATTTATACTAGTAAATTGTATGATATTAAGGAATCAAATGAAGCTGACTTGCCTGAATTATTTGCATGGCGTAAGTTAGATGTTACAGAAGCAACAAAAAAGAAAATGATAAATAAGGTCTTGTGGAAACTTTTACTGGTACACTAGATATTGTAGAGTAAAACTAAATATATATATATATATAATATATATATATATATATATATATATATAAAATTCCTTAAAATTTATAGATTATTCTTAGTAAAATTGGAATAGAGTTAATATATGCCATTTTTATTTCTTATTGAATTTGGAATACAATATTTTCAAAATGACATTTTTTGTTTAGCACAATTCCCCTAAATGCGTTAATTGTGTAATGCTTCTGCGAGCACGTCTAGCAGCTGTATAGCAACATTTAAGAAAAATAAAAATGCAAACAGTAACTGAAACTGATTAGAAAGAGATACATTGTAGATATTTGAAGGTAAGTTTTAAATGTATTATTCTTTCGGATTAAAGCTATATATTTGAAAAACTCTTTCATCCCTTAGTTGTTGCTAGACGCCTCATGTTTTAAAAACTTTATTTATATCTGAATAAACAGCTCTTTATCCCTTTTTGTTAAATAATTGTGCAAATATAAGAATTTTTTCTAAGCACATTTTGTCTTTTGTTAAGGAGAGAAAATTAATGATCAAAAGATTATCATTTCATGAGTTGTCCTTTTCAGAAATTGAATCTTTACATTATAATTAAAATAGAAATATTTAAATTTTCTAATATTAAATTTCTATTTAATTAATTAAAATTGGTGTATTATAATTATGTAGGATATATATATACTATAAAGAAACAACAACACAATTAATATAACTGTATTTAGGACATATTTAAAGAATATATACGTTAATAAACTTAATGTTTAATGTAAGAGATAGTTAGAATGTGACTCTTACTCTTTAAAAAAATCTAAATCATTCTATATTTAACTATAATTATAACAGTAATATATACTCGTATATACGGGTAAATTAATTTTAGTTAATACAGTAATATAGAAATATTCCAACAATTTTTAAGAGCAGTTCATAAGATTGTTAGTAATTCTTTTTCCTGTCTGTATGGTACAACACATTTAAATGGAGAAATATGTTAATATATATATATATATATATATATATAAATTATGCATTAAGAACATTGATACAAAACCTTTTATTTACTTAAAAAGTCTTATTTTTCCAGTTCAAATTACGTAAAATTTAAAATTTGTAGTTAGATAAATTTCTAAAATTTTCTACATTTTATTTTTATGGTTTATTACATTTATGTATCTTGGATTATTAAACATAAGTAATTAAAATTAAACTAATAAGTATATAATTACAGATTAAATATCTTTCTAAACATGAGACGCGTGTAAAATTTTTATTTCAGAACATTAAATTTTTTTTTTTGAAATATAGATAATTTTAACCAATGATCCAATAAATTTCAATTAGGAATTTTTAAAATAAATCATTCAAAATAATAAATGGCAAATCTATTATGTTTAAAAAAACAAAATATAAGGAAAATTTTGCTAATATTATTCAAAAATATAAATTAATCTAATTATGATGTACTATAATGAATGATTTCTAGGTGATATGTGTTAGAATTTGCTTCTCATTTTGCTCAAATATATTTATTTTTTAGTTATACACATATTTCTTTTTTCTTTAAATTTATTGTTTACAAAGCAAATGCATACTTTTTCAAATTTCAAATAAAAAGTAATTTTTAAGCAAATCCTGTTTGGAAAATCTTCCACTCTCCCAAACAACAGCAATTAAATTGGAAAGAAATTTTAAAAAAAATATTTTTAAAATATAATGGATCACTGTATAATAAATTATTTTGAATTGTCTATATTTTTGTAAATTAAAATGACACACCTCACAAAATATGAAGAAATTTATATTATTCTTGAAATTGCAAGAACTCTGCAGAGTGAAAACTACAAGAATAATAACCAAGTCATTTATCGATAGAGTTACGCATACTCATTTTCATCTTAGAATCGGGATTTTTCCTTTAATGTTATAGAATAAGTTAGAGTTATATTAACGTCGCACTATAAAGCAACACGAATGCTATTGGTGATGGACCTCATATTTTCAACTTCGGTTAAGAGTGATGGGAACGACCCCTGAGTTAGCCCCTAACGAACGAGATGACATTGAACCTCGACAGATTTTACGTGCATCACCCCGCTCTACATGGCTGTTCTTCAGTGGCATCAGAACTTTCCCCGCAACACTCCAGCCACAAATTCGGGACCATAACCACTATGCTACTACGGTTATTTTAATGTTACAGAAGAGAACGCATTGTACAATTTCAAGGATTATTATTTAGTTATTCTGGAATAAAAATTTATTTAACTTTCAAATTTTATCAATACTTTCATTATTTATTGAATACAATTTGCAATGAAAAG
This sequence comes from Trichonephila clavata, assembly GCA_019973975.1. Classification (NCBI taxonomy): domain Eukaryota; kingdom Metazoa; phylum Arthropoda; class Arachnida; order Araneae; family Nephilidae; genus Trichonephila; species Trichonephila clavata. The sequence continues at coordinate 9,325 of BMAO01012332.1, forward strand.
GTTATAACTTTCCATCAAACAAAGGTCAAATATTAAGACTGCTTTCAAACAGTGCTGTTTATAATTTATAGATAAATTACCCATACATTTGAAAAATTCTGGAGAGATACATAACATAATGAAACATTTCATGTTTATGAAAATATTTTTGCAGATAATCAGCTCATTTTTCAGTCTCTTCTCAAACGTAATGCCACCCTTTCATTGCCAATCTGAACCTCAAATTGTTTCTATACGGAATAGAAGACACCATCCTTTAGTAGCGTAATGTGTTCCTGTACAGGATCCCTAAGAACTCAATAATTCCTTTCATATCGTCCTATCAAACTCTACTTCCGAAAGAAAACTATAAAATGGAGCCTTCGTAAGAAACATAATGGAGAAGAGGAACATACTTTCAGATCATAGAGAGTATTTTAAGTGAAGCCAGGGCTATCCAGAAAATCGTTGTTTTAGGAGCAAGGACATTTTACGATGAGAAGATGGTACCTTTTTATTACTTCTGCGCATTTTTGTGTTAGCGGAAGAATTACTCTGTTCCAACCAGTGGAGACGTTTTTAATGAGAGCACTTTAACAACCCTTGTTCTGTATTTGAAGATCGAAAGGAATATGAGGCTAAACATATGCGATTATGTTGTATTACAGGAGTAGAAATGATGGCAATATAAGAAATGCATTGAGAATAACTGTGTGTTCAAGAGCTTCGTAATTATAGGGATTCTAAAGCACACACAAAAATTACTTTGATACATTTTATTACTATTTTGAAACATTTTACGTCTGGTGTATTTTTTTCATTGGAAATGTTAATGGGAGAGAAATTTAAATTTTAAAAGCACGAAAATGACATTATTATTATAAATGTTACCTTTAAAGTGTGAAAGTCGTTAATGTGCAGGTTATCTAGCTAATCGATAGATTAACTGATGTTTCTCCATCAAAGTGCGGAATTAAAATTTTTTCACATTTTAATTAGGTAATCTTCATATTAGAGATTTCCACATCGTTAAAGTTCAAAAATTTTACTCTCGCATTTCCTTTCTGTTTGGAATTTTGATTGAGCGTTAACTCATCCCAAAATAGTTTATCCTAAACATTCTGAAACATAGAGAAAGAGGAAAATAAATGTATTTAGTAAAAGACTTGAATTAATTTATAGTAAATTCAATTACGATGCCCAGTATCTTCTGAAAATAAATTAAACGTTGAAAGTTTCAATATTACATACATACCGATAGAGCAATTCCCAACTATGATAAAACAATGAGGATTGTAGTTCACTCACTTACAAATCCATTTGACATAACTCTATAAGTTATGTCAAATGGAAGACTGGAACTTCTATTCTTAATAAATTAAAACAAGTCGCATCATCTTCTGATGTGCACTTTCAGTGGATTCCCTCGCATGTAGATATTTGGGGTGATGAGGAGGTGGATGCCTTGGAGTAGGAGGGTGCCAGAGAGGCTCTGGCTACATCGAATTGCCTGACTTATCTTGAGCTGTACTCTACCAGAAAACATATTGATAAAAAGACTTGGCTCGTTTGACCTGGTTCATATTTGGTTTTGAGCTAACTCCCCAGGAGGATCCCTTGCTATGAATTGCGACAGACGCGCCCAGACGGCAGTTTCCAAATTTCTTAGTGGACATTTAAGAAGCCTTACCTTCCAAGGAGGCCATAAAACCCAACCGATTTGTCCAAAATGTAACATTGAGCAGGTTTCCCCGACTCTTATTCTTGGATGCCTGGGTTTGTCCTAGACAATTTACTAGGTCTTCCTATACTTATATATTTATATTATGAGGATGAATAAACTCATAGTTCTCATCTAGTAGAAGCTAGACAAGGAGATAAGCAACAACAACACAATCCATTTACTTAATTGTAATAATATTTTAAAACGTTTTATCCTTTGTAACGCAGTTTTGCAATGGATTGATCTCTATCAAGTAATGTGTTGTTTGTTCAGTTGTATTAATATGATTCTTTAGATATCAAAAAATAAACATTTAATATAAGCGTACAGAAACTTTGCTGTTTTTCCAACAAAAATCTAATTTTCCCTTTAGCGTGTGTCTAGTTTTTAATGAGAAGATTATCTAGGTAATTCGTTGATTACCTAGGTATTTTGGAATACGAAACGATTTTCTGTAGTTAAACGAATGACCCTAGTTGATATGCAGATTAATTAGCTAATCTGCAGATTATCTTATTTCTGCATGAACATAAACAGCAGAAATATAACACTCTGCATGCTTATTCAAGGATTGGGGGTGATAAATTGAGACATTTAATTTGAACAAACTCTAAAAATTAAAGTCTAAAAAACTTTAAGAAACATTTAATTCTTTTTTTGTCAAATTGCTATAAAAATCCTTATTTCAACATTGACAAATAAAATAGAACTTATAATAAAATAATCATTAGCTAATATGCAGCTATAAGTTATTTCCTTTCTATCCTCGCAAATAATTTAGTTTTATACATCAACTTTTATTTTTTTTATTTTAAAATTAAATTTCATATATTTTTCGCGATGATTTCAAAATTGTTTTAAAAAACCGATTTCTTCTGTTTAAAACCATTACTTTCAAATCAAAGTATTTCTTAAATGTAAACAACTGTAGAACATCTTTTTTATAATTGCCTCATTAAATACAAAATTTCCAGTAATCAATATGATGATCGAATAATGATTTGTTACATATTTCTCTCTTTATATGAGTATTTTTCATTAATATCATATCACCTACACAATTATGATTGTTATATTTTGCACAATATGTAATTTATCTCTTATTATAAAATTTATAAACATTTTCTTACACATATTATTTAATTTCAACTAATAGATAAGCTTTTTATCTGATCACATATAACTCAATATTTCCCCCTAGAACAGTAATAACATATTTCATAATTTTTCTGGTGACAGATTTTAATAACAGAACTATTTATAGAGAATTATGACATTGCAACCTAAGTACCAAGATCAAACCAAAATGTATCTTTAAGAATTAAGTATTAAGTTGATGTTATACATAGAGTTTTCAAATGTTATTCATTTATTTTAAACAAGAATTAACACACACACGCATTTTTTAATAAAATACCAAGAAAAGTTCATCTCGGAATAAAAGAAATAATAAGTATTAAAAGCCTACCTGAATTCATTTTAGGTCTTCTATAGTATTTCTTACTATTAAGGCTCGTGCCGTTCATTTTTAAATCCACTTGAAAAATCTGTTAATCATCTAAAAATCTGGTATCTGTTAAATCAGTAAATCTGGAATTTCATTTATTTTAAACACAGAGAACTTTCAGATTTTTAAGTCCTGTCACTTATGGGAATACAATTTTATAATGAATTAAGAATTATTCCTCATATTTGGGTTCAATGAATTTTTACTTTTGAATCGTCTAAGCAAATGATTCATTTTTAAAAAAAAAAAAAAACATTTTCATGATATTACTAAAATAATTAGTCTTTTTATGTATTTACACGTATTTTTAACAGCATTTTATGTCTATTAAATTTAATGATCTTCATTGTTTTATGTCTAAGTATTAATATTACGTATATTTATAAAACATTGAGGCCTGCAATAAATAAGATGCGTTTGAAAACTATTCCATTGCAGTATTTGTACTATTTCTTAAAAATATTAACGACAATATTTTTCGTTTGAAAAATAAAGAACCTTATTCAAAATTAAAGGCAATAATCTTAAAATAGATTTTGAATATAAGAATATATTTCAGAAAAATTTCACTTTAGAGGAATCTTAATGTGGCTTTCAAAAACATCTGGTACTTTACCAGCTAGAATGAAATGAAACTGAAACGTTTTTGATAAACGTCATTTTAAGTTTCTTTTAAAGAAGCTTAATTATTAAGACTTAAGGACTTCAAAACGATTTCTTCTTTCGTAAAACCATCTCTAAATTACATAAGTCCTTTAACTTTCATTCTTAGTATCTTAAGATTTAAGAAAAATAAAATAAAAAGGGAAACGAGATTATTGCGGCTTTTTTTCCTAAAGTAGATTTGGCTTATTGATGAAATCAAAACTGCTTTTTGTGTTGTTTTTCCAAAATAAAAATGACTTACTGAACATTTATTTTTAAAAATGGTATTGAAAAAAAGGGTCAAAAATAATTTAAAGCATTCCATTTCATATTCAGTAATATATCTCAACCTTTTTTTTTTTCGAAAAAAAAATAGCATTTAAGAAGAGAAATTTTACGTTTAGTTTTGTAAACTTAATAAAGTGTATAAAAACATTAAATAAGGTTATTTGTTTTCATTAAAATTACACACTTTTAAATTTTACTCAATGATATTAATTTTTAAATGCTTAAAAATTAACACTTTAAAATCTTTCCTTAAGAAATGTGAATTAATATTTATAAGAAAAAACAATTACAACTTTCCTGTGACGATTAACTTTGGTTCACATTTTTAAACAGATATCTTAGGTTTCTACACTACTCTGGTTCGAGCATAACCAACATTAAAAAATTACATTAAGGTAATGGTAATATTTAGTAAATTATACATTGCTAATGAAAAATTATTCATTTATGTTGACATGAAATAGACTTCTAAAATTAAATAAATTATTATAGATATCTTCGAGAGTTACAATATTTATCTATATATATAAAAGTGAAACGCGCGTGCCTTACTCATCACGATATCTCAAGAACTACTAACAGAACCATTATATAGACTTGGAATTTGGCAGGCAGGTTCCTTTCATAGAATAGAGATCCGTTAAGAGCGGGTTTTTTGTAGAACTCGACCCTCAAGGGGCTTTGTGGAAGTTTAACTGGAGTTACAGATAAAAATTTCCCGTTTTTTAACTATTAGATTTACAGACTTGAAATTTGATAGTCAGGATCCTTTCATGTAGAAGAGATCCGCTACAATAAGGGGTTTTGAGAAAATTGACTCCCAAGAGAGATTGAGTTGTTAAGGGGCGTTACAGAAAAAAATGCCATTTTTGAATTATCAGACCTACAGACTTGAAATTTGGTAAGCATGTTTCTTTCGTAGAGCTTTGTGTAAATAGATTCCTCCTACAGAAGAATGTGGGAGTTACTGGGTTATAAAGATGAAGGAAATTCCAATTTTCGAGGTGCTAGACCTACAGCAATGGAATTTTGTATATGTTTCTTTTGTTGTGTTGAAATCTACTAAGAACGGATCTTGTAGAAATCGACTCTCAAGTGTAGTTAATGAGCGTATTGATAAAGAAAAAGTTCCGTTTGTGGAGTGTTAGATTGAGACTTGAAATTTGGTAGGCATATTTATTTTGTTGGATAGAGATCAACTAAAAATGGGTTTTGCAGAAATCTATTTTGGGAGGGGCTGGAGTCACGGGAGCGTGAAAGATAATTCTAATTCAATTTTAGAAATAAAAGTCCTGTTCTTTTTTAAATCAATAGGTAAGGGGTTATAAGAAGGTTTACACATTATATAATTGGATGCTTAATGCTATGACTTAAATATTAACAATTTACACACACACACACACAAAGCAAATATTCATATAACATCATGAAATGCCCTGAGAAGCGGATGGACAATGGTTGGTACCCCAAATCTATGCACATTCAGAAGAATTCGGTAAAATTATCGAATTATGATGATGACCTTAATGTCGATGGTGAAAAGGAATTGTCTCTTGAACAAAAATTAGAATTAGCGATAATTAAAAAAATTACAACAAACCAAAGTAATATACAAAAATCAACTATATCCAAAACCATCCGACGAGAAATTGATTTATTTGAAGAGGAGAGATTTAGAGGTAAATACTGGGGAAAAATATATCGTACATTGCTAACAGCATCACAAACTAGAGTAGATGCCGAAAGAGCGTTTTCTTCAGCTGTTAATTTTTGCAAAAAATTACGTTTTAGGCTCAAGGACAGTACAATTGATGCATTATGTTTTTTAAGATCACATTTCCTAAATTTGTAAGGTATCTCAGACTAAATAGTGATATTTGCAATTTTTTGTGTGTGATTTAAATAAATAAAAGATGTTCTTTTACTTTTTTGTGATTTTTTATATACTGTTATAGTTTAAAAATTACAAATTAATTTTTTGTCATAATTTAGAAAAATAAAGTAACACTCTTTAATAAAACTGGCAAACAAAAGAAAGAGACACCCGTGTTTCCTTTCTTTTTCTAAAATTTCTATTACCGGTATTAATATTTAAAAAATACTGAATACAGGTATTGAACTTATGGTCCGATATTGCAATCCCTAGTCACGAGTTCGAGTCTATTGCGACTGAAGACACCGTGTTGAGAGGCTGATGCATGTTAAATCTGTCAAGGCTTAATGTCCTCCAGAAAGAGGGTACCAGCTCAGGTGTCGTCTTCGTCACATGAACATTGCCCAAAATTAGGAAGTCCGTCTCCAATAGCTCTTGTGTTGTTTTTTAGTGCGACGTTGATATACGCTCACTCAATAAATTATTTGGTAATTTTGATTTACCAACTTTATCTTGATCATAGTTAATTAGAAAACAATTAATTCGTGTTCCATTTTACCATTAAAAACTTTTTAAATAAAGGCCACCTGTATCATTTCAAAATTTAAAATGTTTAATGCTTTTTTAAAGGAAAATAAATTTATTGTTTAAAATAAATAATATTGAGAAATTGTAAGACTTAAGGTATTCGAATACTTGCGAAAACTTTCTTTTAAAAAATTGAGCTATGGGGATTTTTTCTTGTTTTTAGATTTGTTTAGAACATTTTAAGAAAAATATGCTAAAATTAAGAAGATAAAAATAAATTATTAACACTAAAAAGGAAAAAATGGGTACAAATTTACAAAAAAATAACATGAACGCGGCCCATTTTGTTCCAAAAGTTTAGGAGACATTTTTAATTTTTCAATTTTAATGTGTTTTTGTATTATTCATTTTTAAAATGACCTTCAGGGTAAGAAATATTTTAATTTTTACGAAAACTAGACCACTTTATATTAGTTATTATATGAAATTGCTTAAAAATCAGTGATTACATTAACATAAGTGATTATAAATTTTGTAATAAAACAATGATTGCTAAATCTGATGGTTAAAACACTTATACTATTGTATAGAACATACACAAAAAAATTCAGTTAATTATTTTCAAACTTTTATAGTAATCGCTGCCCCTCCCCCGTTTGAGCATTTTCAATAAAATACATTTCAATTAAAACGCGTTTTAAAGTATGATATCTTGCTTAAAGTAATGGCATCTGCTTTTAATAAAGCACTTGTAGTGCTTGTTCTAGTTAACAAAAAATAATAAGCTTTATATTTTTATAAAACTAATAAGATGGCATTTAAATAAAATCGTAAAAAAAATTTCAATTTTTGGCAAAATTTACAATTTTAGGTTAATTCGATACCTCAATAAATAAATGAAATCTGTGAAATATTTTGCTTTTTATATGGAAATTATGTAAGGAAAATACAGACACCAGTTTTCGTACTCTACAAAGTTTAAGTATTTAAAACTTCAAATAAAAAGGTTTAATAATTAAAAATATTTCGGCAGTATTCAAAACTTCTTTAATGATGTTTCATAGATACGAATAAATTCTTAAAGAAATCTATTAGCATTTTTTATGAGTAACAAATTAATCAAATTTTTTAAAATAAAAATTAAAAATTCGTTAATTAAACTAATTAAGGTGGGAGAAATTATAAATGCTAATGGAAACTAAACATACGTTTGTTTTGAATTCATTAAATACATTAATTTTACTTTTTAATAACTAATTTGACAGATCAAATAATTAATGAAGCATCAGGTAATTTCTGTTCTTAATTAATTGCTCGTATCTAGTAATCTGTCAAAACATATATTCTTTCCGCTCCTGCTTTTTTAGTTGCACTACAAGTTTCTTTTAATAAAAATCCTAATTATATTTTTCGAATTAAATTCCATTCGAAACTTTCTTAATGGTAATTGCATGAGTTCGAATAATTTTCAACGCATTCAAGAATATTTTTTTCATCAATTACTTCTTCTAAAAATTTAATGATTGCTTTTTAATTTTTGGAATTTCGAAAGGTAGGAAATGAAAAATATTGAAATTGTATTGCGGATTCTTATTGAACTAATTAAATCTTGAATGAATTTTTCTAATCGAATGTTTCTGTAATATTTTTTAGAATTTATTTTGGATTTGTAATTACCTTTTTTTCGAATTAAAGTGTGCGATGATTCAAGAATTGATTAATTTTAAATTAATTTTTGATGTGCTTAAAATAAAATCTGAATACAATACATTTATCAAATATTTTGAAGTAGTTTTCTACGTAATTATTATTTTATAATGTTAATATAGTATTAGGTTGAGCTATGGGTACAATACAAGTTTCACGAAACTAGAAATGACTTTTTAAATGAATTGTTTAAACACAAAGCGAAAATACAAAATGCGAATAAATTTATTTGAACTAATTTGACTCAAGTGAAATTACTCCAGTATGCCACTATTATAATTTGAATTACTTAAAAAGCTATTTTTCAATTCCTTCTATTAGTTCACACTCTCCCATATATGTATATTATATATATATATATATATTATATATATATATATTATTCGATAATAGGAACCTCTCGCTAATTCGAAGTACATGCTCAGCCCCTAGAAAAATTCTTGATATTTCGAACTAAAACAATACGTTTGGATACACTCAATACTTCGAAGTAAAATCTGTGACTGACCAGACTACAACACCCAATAATTCAAAATTATCTTATAAAACTCTCGACAATTCGAACTCTTAATATTTAGAGTCCTATAGCAAACAGGTTGGAACTTACATGTTTTTTGTTGTATTGTATCTGCGTGTCTCTCCTGTAACTTAGCCCCTTTGATGATCATCTGTCTGCTACCCCTCTTCTTTGTGTTTCCCGGTTCCTGAGGCGAAAAGACACTTCTATTGCTTTCCTTCTTCTAGTGGACAGTTCTGGCCGCACCTGTTGTCAGTCGTCGATATCTTTCGTTTAACACGTGGCTTAAGGGCCGTGGGTAGCCTAGTGGTTAGAGAATCGGACTCCAGACCTGAGGGCCTGGGTTCGATGCCACTAAATACCACCGAGTATAGACGGAGTACGTGCTCGTTAAATCAGTGGGTCCGAAAGTCTTGTGGGCGGTCGCAGCAGAAACCACGAGTGCAGGGGGCTGGAGAATATTTCCCTCTCCTTCAGCCCCGTGTCAAAATTGTAGAGGTGGAGATAGGTGGGGGTGCCATCTATCGTTAAGAAGTCCAACCTGTCTCACAGGCAATGGCAACTTTCATTCCTTCCCCTTCGGGAAGAACAACAACACGTGGCTTGCTACTCATGTGTTCAGAAAGGATGGTTCGCTATTGTGAAGTAGAAATGCGTAGGAGTGTGTTTTTTGCGTCGGATTGACATAACTATTTATGGCTCATCTGTCTGACTAATAGCATAAGGCAGCAAAAGGGACATGGGCCGCACTGGAACCTGCCTTGAAGAACCGATGGTGCTGAGGACAGTGTCTGAGAACCGGGTGCGAAACGATTTCATTTCCAATTAGGAATGAAAGGGTGGAGAATGATTTGGTGGGGCGTAAAGGAGAATTACTACATAAATGTATTCTTTTAATACATGACTTTTAAATTATGTATAACGTTTATACTGTATAATATGTACTTTTTAAAAATATTTTAAATTAATTTTATACATATTTACACAACTGTTGTTTTATTACATAGTTTAAAATTTAAATGTGTTAGAGAGTTTTTTTTTTTTTACCCTCTTGAAAATTCGAACTCTCAATATATTTCGTAGTTTTTCATTGGTCCCTTCTACTTCGAATTATCGAGAGTCGACTGTATCTTGTTCAAATTTTCAATCGTTAATAAAATACTTTGTATTCATCCAGTGATGTTCAAATACATTTTTTAAACTTGTAGTGGATGACACTTGATGTTAACACAGTTTTTTCAAGTATTAAATCATTAATTAAATTTTATTTTTTAATTTTAAAACTATGCTGTGTTATTTCTGATGAAGTTAGAATTAGTTGTGTTTGATGGTGCCAGTAAGTTTTTCTAACGAATTTTTTCTTGGCTTCAAATACATATTTTTAAACCACTTGATGTTAATACAATTTTTTCAAATATTAATTTATTAATTAAATTTAATTAACTAAAATAAAATTGTTCTTTGGTGACCTAAGTAGGAATTCACTTTAAAATATTTTTTGCATTACTTGTACATTGTTTCTTATGAAATTTCCAAATGTATTCCAAAATTTTACTACAAACGATATAAAACATAAAATCTTTTAATAAATCGTACTTTTCTATAAATTCTCAACTCTGATTAATTATTTACATAGAACTTTTGAGTTTTTCTGGCTGCAAAACTTTGCTGTTTCTAATAAATATATAAATAATTATTTTAGCAGTTAATAAAATTTTCAAAATAAAGCAATAATAAACTTACAATTTTATTACAGTGGCTTACATATTCAAGTAATCGTGCAATGAAATATATTAGCAATAATAGTTTTTTTAACAGTAAATTAGCTGTAAATTATAATTGCAATGTTTTCCATTTAATTTCATGAATAATATTAATTTTAAGTAATTTCTGTGTTTAATAATAATTTCACACACACACAATACACATAGTACTTTTTAAATGTATTTCGATCCGTTTTACAATCCGTTTACTATTTTTTTCATTTGGAAGGAACTTAGTTAAAATATAGCTAATTGTTTAAAAAAATGGAAAATAAACAAAAAATTTTAAGTTACACAATATAAAAAACTTGTAACATGCTATATAAATCCATGGAAATGTTTCTAAATCAAACGAATGAAAAAACGTTTAAAAAGCAACGAAAGAAACCACGTTACGTAATTTAATATAATCTCCAATTAAACAACTCAAGTTTATTTACCTCACATTTCCTCGACTAAATTTAATTCCATTAATAGCATTAAGTTCACCCTAACTTTGAAGCGTCATGAAAAACTGCAAACGTTCTTTTTTCCCATTCAATTCTAGCAATGTTTTCACTTTTCTAGTTTTTACTTCGAAACAGTGTCACGTTCTACCTTTATACTCTGTTTTCCCACCCCCCTTTTCTAAAACCTATATATTTTTTAGGTTATGTAAGCGTGTTCGAAAAATCGTGTGTTCTTTTTTGCCTTCTTATTTGACATCCTGTATAGACAATACTACCCTTACATGTTGCTGGCTGTACGTTGGATCAATATGTCATATTTTATAGAGGAAGACTATAAAAACACTTTGGATTCGTCTTAAATTCGTACTGTTTTCTTTCTTTTTGCATCTGTTTCGTTTTTGTTTGGGAGTTTATCTACCTTTCTTGGAAGAGAAATATGTGGAACGAGAATTCAATCTGATGTATTATGTTCTGGCCGACTGTAAAATTTCTTCTTTTGCGGTATAGATTGAAATTCCTTCGTAAGGGTAGTAAACTTTATCAGTGGTGTGGGACTTATAAAAAATGTTTTTGTATTTATTATTAGACGGAATTTTACTCTTTCTAGTATTTGGGTTTTCAACGGCTTCAATATATTATCATCCAAATATTTTGTCATTAAAATTAAATAATTTACTACGCATGCAATTAACAAAATGATCAGAGTTTTATGAAATATTTTTCTGTAGATGCTGAAAAAGTAAGAATGAAGGAACATTAAATACGTTAGTCAGGACTTTTTCAAAATAATATATGTAGTTGTGTGCGTGTGCGTGTGTGAGTTTATGTACGTGTGCGTGCATGTATGTGCTTGTGTGTGGTTGTTAATTCCACCTGTCTGATAGTGTCAGATCGAGGCCTACGAAATTTATCGCGGCAACGGGCTAGACGTATGACTGTCGTTAGCCGAAGCTCGGTTCCGCGCCAATTTTTTCTTTCGAGGATTTTTCGCCCTTTTTTTTGTATTATGTATTACAGTAGAACGTCGTTTATCCGAATCAATTGGGACCAGACACCGTTCGGATACGCGATTGTTCGGATAACCGAAAACCGAACGTGATCCATGCAGTATATGATACTGGATACTATGCAAATATTGAAAATCATCATATGCGGGAAACGTTCTTGAAGAGAAACGTGCTGTATTATTGTACACCTTCGTTTTTTCACAGAAAGGTCTGATTCTCTTCAGCAGCAGTAGTTGAGTAGGACAGAACTCGGATTGTTGTTCGTACCACTCCATAGCTGTCTCTAACGCGGAAACGCGTCAGCATTTGATGGACCCTTGCTACTTTCGTTGTTGTTGTTGTCCTCGTCTTCATCCGTTTCATAATCGACAGGGTCGGATTCTTCTTGCACGAAAGTCACAATCTCGTCATCATTTAGCATTTGAAATTCACAATCTTCTGCATCGTATGCCATCCAGGTTTCTACATTTACAAAACTTAACAAAAGAGCACGTATACACCCCCTCACATGGAAAAAATTTGACCTAATATTCCGCGCAGATGTTTACCAAATCACACAGCTGAAATTCACAAAATATCCCTCACCTTGGGTTTTCCTGTCACTTTTGACTTCACAGGAAACAAATGTTGAGTATTGCATTCTTCGAAAACGGATCCGGACTTTGGTTTGGATATTTGACGCTCTGGATAATAAACGTTCGGATAAACGACGATCTACTGTAATTAAATGTCAATTTTCTATCATTATCAAAATCATGTTATCGTTTAAAATCCGATAAAGAAAATCATTTAAATGTATATGTCTATGTTTTTACTTTTGCTTGTATTGATTCTACTTCTTCCTACTTTCCCATCCTCTGAAATTTATGTAAATGAACAATAATTGAACGAAGCGAATTATCTAATGTTTCGATGTTCTTTATGCAATTGTTAATTGACAGATTAAATGAAGCAGAAATTGACATTATGGTGAAAATGTTTCTGTATTATTTATAGAAGGGAATGTTGATAAGATATCAGATAGATTTATATCACAAGTAACAGCAAAATTCGTCGCATTTCGCGTGATGATAAAGATAGTTCATACACAGCCACAAACTGTTTATTATCTAAGACTGTGGATGTCCACCTTTACTATTTATGGCAACTTGTTAAATTTTTGGTAGAAAATTAACCACAATTCCTTAAAATTTCTCAGTTTTGTAATAAAAAAGTCTTGGAAAAGTAGTTTTATATCAAAGAATTGGTCAACTTACGAAATAGATGATATTTAATAAGCAACAAGTAATTAGAACAGGAAGAGTAAAACTCCCAACCAAACACCATCATCTTCGGCATTAGAATGGGGTTTCATGTAATAATGCTGAAATATAAAACCATATGTATTGTTGTCTTCGTAATAAGTGTGGATATTAGTCTGTCTAATTTAACGCCTATATTTTTGGGATAAAGTTCAATCGTCGACGCAAGCATTTCAAAAAACTTATACCCATTACATTGGTACGTTATAATACAGTACATAACAAGCTTTTCATTTCTTGTCACAATCTTTCTGAAGAATGGCACCTTTATGTATTTGAAACAAATAAGGAAACATACAGAATCCTGGGTTTTGTAGTAGGCTGATGTGAAATACAACAGTCTAACTTTCTGGGGAAACTCAAAGGTTCAAAATGTCTTTCGGCTGTTCTCCTGTAAACATTAAATGTTTCGATTAATTCTAGTACAGATGAATTCGTATTTTTTTAATGGTTTTCTCAATAGTTTCCACATTTTACCAGATCTTGGTAGTCATCTAAATTTTTGAAATCATCGCCAACATGTGACGTCATAAATTGCATCCTTCCTATAAACGTGACGTATATTACGGCACATTATGGCTGAAGTACAACATTTGTGTTAAACTCGCACAGCATAATATGTTTTACATGCATTTCGTCATTTCCCGCATAAAACTGCCCATATCAAAATTTTTACATACGTTGTATTGTCAGAAACACCACGAATTTATATGTTGTGTCTTATTGGTATTTGTTACTCCTCTCAGGCTGATAGTCATAAATAAATCTGTCACGGATCTGTACGCGACCTTTAACTAACTCCTTTTGGGTTTTCTTTTGGGCCAGCAATTTTTATCAATCTTCTCCTAAAAGAAGAAAACGTGATATGCAAATTAAGTTTAATATATATATTCTTTCTTTAAGGGTTTGAAAGTTAGTGGATTGTGAGCAGATTTGAAGTGAAGTGAATTGGTAGTGAAATGTATACATAAACTAAAAGTACGAAAGCCAGAAGTTTAGATAACAATAAAGTGATAAGATTAGCTAACCAGATGTGTTAAAGTTAACTTGAATTAAATAGAAGATTGCATGAGTTCAGGTACTGTGACCTTAAATTAAGTTGATGTTTAGAGTGATAAACTAATAGTGTAGTCATTAAATACGTAAGTTCTGTGTAAAGTAATACTAACGGAAGAGCTGTGCTTAGTGAATATATTCTGCCCAAACGCGAATCTCGTCTCTCTCTCACTCTATTACTGAATTGAATTATCTTATTAATAGTGTTATTTGTGTTTGAGGTGTTTATAGTGATAAATAAAATAGTTGGAATTCATCATAATGTATGATCCTTTAGTTCCTTCCACACCTTTAGCTGGGTCACAGGGTAGAAGGGATGTAAACGCGTTTCAAATCTATTGAATATAAGAACAATTAAATTTTTAATATGATTCCTTGAAAAACTCTATTCAAACTCGTATATGTAGGTGGCAGTTGTATAGTGGTTATGGTTACGAACTCTTGACCGGACTGTGATGAGTTTCAGCCCTGATGTGACTAAAGACCCGGGATGTGTGATTCTCGTTAAATCTGTCGAGGTTCAAAGTCCTCACATTGACATGGTATGGTAATTTGGAGAGCTAGGTTCCAGCCCAAGGACCACCCTTGTCCCTTGATCAAGGCTCAAAATATCAAGGCCCATTGTTTATAGCCCTCTTGTTGCTTTACAGAGCGAAGTTAAAAAATTCTGACTTTATCTAACCCGTATATATTAAATAAATTTTAAGTGGTTCTATTGGAACGTTATCCATGTGTATAAAAATCCCTTCTTTTATTTATCTATAGAGGATGGAAAAATGCTTAAGCAAAATATGAATAAAATGGACAGTTACCAAATACCAACTATTACAGCTATACCAACTATCACAAATATCAAAGAATAAATAAACTCTCTTATTCAATTCCAAATATGAACAAGTAAACTAAATAAAATATAGCTAGTTTTATTAAAAATGAATAATATTAAATAGTTTCTTCATCGCCCTAAATTGTGAATTTTTAGGTTTAAATAGGTATTTTCCCAAATTGTGTGTTCAAAAAACAGTCAAGAGATTATCTGATTTAAAATTACTTATAAATAGTTAACCAAAATTCAATTTTTATTTTAACTTTAAATAAAAAACAATTATTTGTAGTTTTACTCAAGGGAATAAGCCAAACACATTCAATTTATATAATTAAAAATTCCATAAGGCCAGGAATTCTGATTTAATGCGTTGTTTTTCCAAAGAATAAATCTATTTAAGAAAATTCAAAAATAAAGAGGAAAAAGAAAGGTATAATACGTAAAATAAACTATTTTCTTTGAATATCATGAATAACTTTATTCAAACTCTGGTGAATTTGTTCTCTATATTTCTTTCATAGTTATTTTACGTTCTTTTGAGATAAATATTGCATATTTTTATGTGATTAACTTAATATCTTGTTATGGCATTATTATAAATATTTCGGGGGGAAATTTTAATTTCATTGCAGTATCATTCCTAAATCTAACTTTCACTCAAATTAATTAACGTGAAATATTTCCTTAAATTTGAAATTTAAACGGCGCGATCGCAATAAATTTTTAATATTTTTCTGAATATAAATCACTAGCTCTATTTAAACAAAATTTTATTTTTAGGACTATGCCATCTAAAAATTGTTTATTTTTAGGTTTTCTAAGCATTTAAGCACTCAACCCTGCTTTTATATTATATTCTTTTATAAAATTCTTTCTTTTTCAGTTTTGTATTATTAAATTATTTAAATCTTTTAATTATTCAAATTTATTATTTTATGTTTGCCGATATTATAAGCACAACAATAAATAAATAAACAGGAAATTCCCTTGTACTTTAAATGAATATTTTCTTTCATATATAAACTGAGATTACAAAATAAAAATATTATTTTTAATAATTCTATAAGAAAAGTGTCTAATTTACATTAATTTGGATAAAAAAATATGTTTCTGAAAGTACAAATGAATGTAAATAGTGCTATTATTGCACAGATTTATTGGTAAGTAAATAGTTAAATTTTTTTTATAGAAATATCAGAAAAAATTCCATTATAATTTCTAAACATTTCTTACAAGTGCATTAGTTTTGATCCGTGGGATAATGCTTCAGCTCCTGAATGAGCCCCATCATTACTGATTGTGACTGGATCGACATAGAGATAAAATGGATTGTAATGATGAATTGACATTGATATAAATTATGCTTCACTATGACAGCCATACAATGTATCAGAGATTTGTCACATTATTACAATCCAATTATTGTATCGATATATTGTTATGGCGAAACTTTGAAAATTATTTATGATTATTTTAATACATGAGGCTTTTTAACCTTAATAAATGAAATTTTTAATGAATTTATATTTTTAAATCATGACGTTTTATATATATGTACATATCATTTTAAGTACTATTTATTTCTTATAGTATGATTATCTGAATATTAAAAAAATTTACATAGAAATTTTTTAATTCTAGTAAATCCTCATAACCTGAAGAAAAACTTGAATGTAACAACTTAAATTTAATTTTAAGTATTTCGTAATTTCTGCAAATGTTTTATTACAAAAGAGCTAAAGTACCATACTGAATTACGAATACACGCAAGTAAATTGATTAACATAAGTTTTAATCAAAATACATTGACATGTTCAACAGTCTTTTTTCCTCTTTTTTAAAATGATGATATTATTATAATATTTACAATATTTTAATTTATTTTTTCAGTATATAAAAATGATTTCTTCGGCATCCATTCAAAAACTGTAACAAGGCTCCACATGGCATGATTACTAATACTTAATTCTATAAATTTCAACAAAAAGGTAACAATTCAATAATTCTCTAACCTCAATCTGATACCCAACAACGCTAAAATAATATATATTTAAGACTTACTAACTATATTTCGTAAACAGTTATTAACACACGAAAAATCTATGAATAATTTATGTGTTACATTATCTGTGATTGCATTATAATTAAGTTAATCTCTTAAATCAAATATTTTCTGTAGCATTAGCAAGTATTATATTTGAAACATAGATAAATTGGTGGATTCGCTTTTGAATCTATATACATGAGGTTTTAGAATAATTAAATATCTCCAAAACATACGCTTAAGTTTATTCCATAACGAATTTAAAATGTAATAGATAAGGGTTCAACTCAGAGAATGAATGAAACAATTTAAACCACGAAAATAATTTATTAATTTTAAGTTATATTTTTATTCATATTTACAGCTGCTATATTTTAATTTTCTAATTTTATTTTTGATTTGTCAAAAATCCATAAATTATAAAATGGGAATAATATTCCGCACTTATAAAGTCTTAACAATACATTTTATTGAAGGCATTTTGCTTAAGATGTAATAAATAAACATTAGTTTAATCAAACGTAAAATTTGAAGTCCTCTTAGACAGAATAAAAATATTATTTTTAATATCTTTTTTAAAGAAGAATATTAAAAAAGTCTTTGAGGTCAATGTGAGTTTTTTTCTATATTTATGTCATTAAAATTGCCTTTTTTCAAATTTGTACCACTATTTTTCCTTATCAGACGGGTTTCTTTTTTTTTTTCAATATTATCATAAAATTAATGTAACATTTAGTAATAAAAATGTATTAAAATAAATACTATTTTTAACTATGAATTTTTCGTCTTTCAGAAAGAAATTAAAGTTCAAAAAATCTTATATTACATACTTGAATTTTTAAATACCATTTTTTTAAAATGTGATTTAGATACATGAAATTGAAGAATGATATGCAAAAATAAGCTTTATAATAACCGAGGGAAAACAACAGCCCAATTAAAATGAATAACTTTTATTGTTAAATAATGTAACAAATTTTCCTTCATTGAAGTGTAAAATAAAATAATCCAATGGAGAACAAAATATAAAAATTTGCATTAATTTGATTAAAATTCTCGGTGACTTGAATTCTTGTTATAGACGGAACATTAAATGAATGATCCTTGGTTCTTTCTTCACATTATCTTCATTACAATTCTAGATATGTGGCCAAGTAAGTGAAACAATTAGTTAATTGCAATAAAAAATATCATTACGTTAAGTATTCGCTTCTACGTTTATAAAATTAATACTATTTTACTTCACGTGATGTCTTTGACTGCAGCATTAAATTATAATAGATATTTAAAAAGACAATGTAGCGGAGTATTTGTCATTGTTTTTAAGTTTTGTAAATGTTTGTGTTTCTTTGCTATATCTTGCCTGAAGAATATTTCTCTATTTTTCATTTCCTAATATTAGCTCACTCTCTCCCTATATATATATAGATATATACACACACACACACACATATATATATATATATATATATATATCTTGTTAAAATTTTTAATTCTTAATAAAATACTTTTTATTCATCCAATCAAGTTCAGTAAATTTTTTTAATCTTGAAGTACACTTGATGTTAATACATTTTTTTCAAATATTAATTCATTAATTAAATTAACTACCAGTTTCCGACGCCAACTTAGATTTGTCACCATTGTTGTAACAATCTAACTGTTAAGACAATGACAAAATTTGGCGTTGAAAATTGGTTCTTCAGCAAAATTAGCCAAACCAGATTTGTACTGTTGCAACAATAAATACAAATCATGATCTTTTTCCAATTCCTACTATTAGTTCACTCTCTCCCTATATATATATTTATTTTTTAATATATATACCTTGTCCAAATTTTCAATTATTAATAAAATACTTTCTATCCATCCATTCAAAGTAGGAATTAACTTAACTTTTTTTAATATATTATGTTATTTTCATTTTGAATTTATTTCAAAAAGTAAATACATTAATTTTGCTTATAAATGATTGGAAAGAGTAAGCAATTTGAATTACAAAATCAAGAAATTTCATTTGTGCAAATTTATTTGATACATTTTGTTTTGTAAAAAGAAAGGAAATGTAAAACATTTGAATAGAATGTAAATGTAGTGTTTTTCTTTCGACTGAAGATCAAGAGCTTAAAGTTCAGTTAAAGGTAATAGTAAGTTTTAAAACAATAAAATAATTTTTTAAGTACTACAGATTTAATTTATTAAATCTTATGAAGCATTCATATAAAAAAGGCTTTAATATTAAATAAAATAAAAATGAAATACATTAAATAAATATATGTGATAAATTGCATTCACATTAAGACATTTTGCGTTATGGAATCAATTAACTTTTTGCAATTATTAAGGGTTGAGTTGGCTGGGTACTTTTAAATCCACATTTATTTAAATGCATAGAAAAACACTTACAAACATAAAGCAAGTAGCAGCAAACAAAGCAAGACATTAACACACGTGGTTTACATGATGCTTAAAAAAGTGCCCTTTGTTCACCCCATAGATCTTCTCAATTTACAGTCATAATCAACCGGAAGCCATTAAAATCACATAATTTCCGGTAAAGATTTCTCTGATTCGCTACATACAAGATATTGCATCATCTTGTTCTAAAAACGCCAAAATTTCAGTTTTGGGGAGATAAGGTTGTGGTTATATCATGTTAGCGGGTAAACTAAAAATTAACTATCCTGCGAAGTCTTGGCTGCCTCAAGACCAATTTAAATCATACTTCCTTAAAAGAACATTTAAGTGAAATATTGCATAGATATTTTTTTAAAGAACACTACTTTCAGAAATGAAACGCATTTCTGGGATTTTTAATAGTCAACTACAGGTTAATGTTATTGAAAATTTTCAGATTAGATTTGAATTTGAAGTTGTATTACATATGAATAAAGAGAAATATTTTAAAATTAACAGCCCCAAAAATATCTGTGCTCAGATATATTTTTCTTTAAACTTCTGAACAACGAGCTCTATAATTTTTGAGTATATCTTTATTAAACGCACATTAGTTCTTTTTTCTGACAAAAACATCTAGAGGGTTCAAGACTCGATTTCTTGAGCTAACCTCACTATCCCCATCCCACTTAAAGTTATACTCATATATTGTTAAAGAATGGGTTGCAAACTTTTGGCGCAATTTCTTCGAATTAACATTAGTGATGTAGTAATTTTTCACATTCCAAATTCATTATTTTACAGAGCTTGACACATTCTAGTAGACTGGATATATCTTTTTGAATCAATCCAATTTTTCTTGTATTAAATATATTCTGTTCTTTGTCTCCTGTATTATTATAAGCTCAATTAAAATTTAATCTTTTTACTAAGCAACTAAAAAACAGGCATTTATGGAATATTTCGGTTAACAAAAATTAGTTAAATGGATGTACTGCTTCTAAAAACTGAGACTTATTCTTATAATGGGATTTTTTTTTAAATCTAAAAATGTGTCCCAAGTTCAATTTCTTCTCCGTGATATGTATGATAGATATTTAAAAAGGAAATTTATGTGCTTCATACTCAACCATACGATCAATATTCTGGACTTGATAAAAAATATGTGAAACACTGTATGGAACACTCCATAACGATTATATGTTCTATACCTTTAAGACCCAAAATATTTTTATCTTTAAAAATAAAATTCTTCTGGTTATTAGCACTATATTGACCTTAATGACACTGGAAGAAAGAAAAAAATGTTCGCTACCCCCTGTAACATATACTGTACTCACACGATCGGGCAGGTTAAGCTTTACCTGTGACACCGTCACCTATGAAATTTCATGAGTCATACATTTTTTATCTTTTAGTTGATAGAAGAAACAAACTTAATTCAAATAAAATTGTTGCAAATAAGGAAATTATTCATGTATAATTAATTCGTTTATCGACTCATTATTTATTTACTTGGAAAACTTTTAAAGCATGTTTTTGTTTTTAAAAAGTATAAATAAACATTGCATTTTTCACTGCGTGTTTTTTAACTGCTTTCGCAGTTTCCAAGTCAGCATTTTCGAAGCCTTGAAATGTCATCAACACATTTAAAATCGCTATACATTTCATTCTTTTTATCCTGGCATGGCCTCTTAGCAGGCGTATTTATAATACTTAGATCTTTTTGCGGGAGGAATTACAACACTGTCATATTCATCATTGGTTAAAAGGCTTTTGTTAGTAAGAGGAGATGATGCTAACGCTTCAGCCTCTAACTTAAATTTTAAGCGATACACTTTGATTCCTTGGAGGAATTTTATTTAGCGTCTGAAATCAAGAATTTGCCACGGTTAAAACAATAAAATGAATGGATTCATGAGACTTTGATGGTCATGAATGATCCAAAATTGTCTTTTTTTACAAATACTTCCATGATTTCTTCATCTCTCTCATCTGAACTTAATTCTCCTTCCAGTGTACGGGGTTCATATGTTTTGTCCGCCACATAGCCATCATCAAAACGATTGCTAAGTTCACAATCTGATTTATTCATCAATTGCAAAATTTCTACTTGTGTGAGAATTCTTTTCCTTTAAGACAACAGAAAAAGTTTTTGCTTAAAAGTTAGCACAGTATTCCCCGATAAATAATAAAATGTATCGGAAAATTTTATTATTAAAAAAAATCAACCACATCTTACAAAATCCTACCAGATGTCTCAAGTAACGTGCAGGTAACGAAATCCTGAATCCTACAAGCAACATCAAATGCGTATAATCAACATTTTTACTATTTTAGAAGTATTTAAACATTAAGACAAAAATTTGTATCCAAGCAATTAGAAATATATTGATAATTACCTTTTTACGACAGATAAAATAAAATGTGTTTTCGTTGTATTTGTAAACAAAGCTAGACTTGCCAGCTGAAAGTAAAACATGGACTACAACTACCGTCTGTTGATACAAAGTAATACTTCGCACTTTCTGCAAACCCGCTCAATCGTTAGATTCGGGCTTTTCGTACGTATGACTATTCTAGAAGCAAAAACATACAAGAATATCTAACCCCCACGATCATGCGGGTTGGGTCTTAGGATTATAAGAGACACATACCATATTTTCATGAAGTCCATGGTTGGAAATAGGTAAAAGGCATAACTCATGTTAAAATATAAAATAAATCATGTTATACTTTCTAGATCTGTGTTGGAGATTCTTTAAATGACGTGGAGAGTTATTTTATTATTTATTTTCCAATAAAGAACCTCATTAGTTTTTAATTAAAGTCACTCTCACGCGATACTAACTACTTAACATGCACTTTTTTTTTCTTTTTAAAATAAGTTTATTTGTTAACCTAAGGCAAAAATGTTTGATAATAGTAAAACCTATACGGATTATATTAGAACAAGAGATTAAATATATGACGACAACAAGTATGTAGCTATAAATCTATAAGTATTTTTGATACGAAGATATTATAGTACGAAATAATGCAGTAATTGATGGATATATTCGAGTTTGGAATTCATAATAGAGAAGTGCCGTTGTGAATTGTTTGATACCGGCACATATAATACAAATGCTTAACGATAAATCAGAAGCTTAACTTTTAAAAATTTAATGCAGTTATCCTGAAAAAGTTGATTTGTGTGTGTGTGTGTGTGTGTGTGCGTGCGTGCGTGCGTGCGTGTGTTTTACTCTTTCATTTCGTCTTACAGATTAAAACGGTAGCTACAATCAGCCAATGGCTAAGATTGGGAGTTTTTAAACCTAAGATATTAAGTCTAGCTATGAATTCAAATTTTAATACTTCCTACGACCATTACACAAAAGAAAGGAAATTTCATGTAAAATAGAAAATAAGCTGGGAACTCCTTTCGTAAAGTAGAAATTAAAACAATGATGTACCATACCCGGTGTCGTCCTTGTTACTTGAGCTTAGCTAAAAGCTACGAATCTCGCTAACAATAATTTCCAGACAAATACAAGTGATGTTTATTCAAATTATTTAACATAAAGGAAATAGAACCTTATAGCTTATAGGTAGGTTTGCAATCTTCACAATTAAAGAGTCCTAGATTCCAAACGTGGCTTCCTTAATCTCTTAGAAGCTTGCATTCTGAAGAAAATTACGAGAACTGCAACCTCGAATTAACTTCTGTTTCTTTCATGGGATTTGCTGTCTTTAGTTAACAAAGGTTACATGGCCCCAAGAGATACTAGAAACTTTTCTTTCTCTGAGATCCTTCTTTTTCTCCTTTCTTACTTGCATCTATGAAGTTTAATCTAAATCCCAAATACATGAGTTTTTTTTATAAATTAATTAGTGTTCGAAGCCAGATATAGCACTTGGGCTGATGAACCCGAACATAAATAAAATAGGGATTGTAGCAATTCAAACATCTAAGATGCAATATTCGTACCGCCAAAGGTTCGTAGATTCAGTACCACTACAGACTACTTTAAGGCATGTAAGAGAAAAAGAGTTTAAGGTATCCGACTACCCTAAAATTGTGAATTTTGCCAAAAATTGACAAATTTTTTATGACTTCATTTTATAGGCCATCTTATTAGATTTACAAAAATACCAAGTTTATCATTTCCTAGAACAAAAACTACAATTGTTTTAGTAAAAGCAAATGTCATTACTTTAAGCAAGATGCCACACTTTAAAACGCGCTTTACTCGAAATGTGATTTTTTGAAAATAATCAAACGGGGTCAGCGATTGCTGAAAAAGTTTTGAAAATAATTAACTGAAATTTTTTGTGTAAGTTCTGTATAATAGTAGAAGTGTTTTAACCTTCAGATTTCTAATCCCTGTTTTATTACAAAATTTACAGTCCCTTATGTGAATATAATCACTGTTTTTTTTAAGCAATTTCATATAAAAACTGAGATAAAGTGCTCTAGTTTTTGTAAAAATTAAATTATCTCTTATCCTGAAGGTCATTTTGACAATGAATAACATAGCAACACATCAGAATTGAAAAATTTAAAATTTGTTCATAAACCTTTGGTACAGAATGGGCCGCGTTTATATTTTTTGTCAATTTTTACCCATTTTTTCCCATTTTAGTTATAATAATTTATTTTTCTCTTCTTAATTTTAGCATGTTTTTCTTTAAATGTACTAAAAAATCTAAAAACAACAAAAAAATCCACATATTTCCATTTTTTTTTTAAAAAAAGTTGTCGCAACCAGTCGGATATTCCATATTCATATAAAATCATGTCAAGTTATACATATAGAGATAGAGTATATATATTACTAGATCCAATGGCTTATTCGTAAAACTTAAAAGTTTTGTTTTTAATTTCGGATAGGATTGCTCTATTGCAACAAAAGTTAGATAAAATATTTACAAAAGTAAAAATGCAGTATTCTAGCTGTATGTCGTCCTCATCTTTTCATAGTAGTTTAAAGCTATGAGTTCTGTCACCAATTATTTCAGAAAAATGGTAATTTTAATAAAACAATTAAAAATAAGAAACCTTAAAATTCATTCTCATTTTATGTTCCAGCAGTTAGATAATCGATTACACAATTCACATGCGCAGTTTAGATAAAACTACACACGGCTCATATTTTATTAAAGCCCAATTCTCTCTCTCTCTCTCTCTTTACCGAAATTACGATTTTAAGTTGAAATTATCTTAGAATATTATTTCAAATAAAATTTTGAAATGTTAAGTTAGTAGCTAAATCTTACTTTAAGTCACTTAGTCATTACTTTGCTAGAAATTTATTATTCATTTAATATTTAATTTTTAAAAAGTGTAAGGAATTAATTATAGACTTTTATCCAAACAATTTTGTTATTCCATATCTTTATTAAGCTTAATTTAATATTATTATAAACACAAGTACGTCTAGAATAAAAAGTTTAAGTCTTATTTTGAACACAATTTTAAACAACTGTAAATAACTTATAACCAGTAAATTCTACCTAGTTTTAAAATAAATTTTAAGATTTTTGAAATTTTTTATATATTTTCTATTAAAATAAAGAACAGAGTCTTGCCTATGTTTTGAAATTGCTAAATATTTACTAGTGTAGTATAAAATTTAATACACTTTCGAACAACTAATTAAATGTGGTAAATTTCTGCACGACTTATATAATCAATAAGAATCCTTTGAAACAAAATGTTAAGATAAGTAGAAACTTAGAAACCCGTTTTAAGAGAAGAATTGAGAAGGGATCAACAGGAAATTAAATTTATCAGTTCTATTTAAATAGGATTAAATCATACTTTATGAATACTGATATACGGCATTGTTGATCGGAAGCTATTGAAACAATGTTTTATAGATCTTTAATTGCCCATTATATAATATTAGTCATACAAATATTTCCATTAAAGTGCAACTCATTACAGATATTACTATGTTCTGATAGATTTGCTAATTTATAGAATCCTCTTTAAGTGGAATTATTAGTTGCTAAACATTTCATTGAAATATTTATGGACAACTAAGACTTTTTAATAAATTGAAAGATATTCTATCCTCAATAATTATCTATCAATGAAAATTTAATTAGATCTTCAGACGGGAAAATCTAAATATTTCGCATAGATAAATTCTGCATCAGTGAAGTAAGTAAACCAAAAGCGGTTGATAAAATCGGATATTTAATGAAAAATTTTTTAGTAAGCTAAACTTTATAAAAATGAATTAAAATAATTATCATTTTAAATGATAATGAAGAAAAATAATTATTTTTAATTATAATTTCAAATGACAAGGAAAACAAATGTAAATCTTATTGCAATAACTTGTTTTATTTCACGTGACTTACTCTAATTTATCTTTAGAAAATGAATCAAAAGCATAACATCAATTTTGTAAATCCATTGAATCTTATCAATGGTAGATAATGAGTGCTTAGAAATAAAGTTTGATTTAAGTGTAAATGCCTTTTACATTATTCATGAGGGCTTCAAAAATATTTAAAGTATTGTTTTCAAATATTAAATACTTTCTGTTTTATTTATTAACTATTTAGAAGAGTTGGGGGAATTCTAAAATTTTTTTTATAGGAAAATGTTTTTGATTTTTATGGAATTTATGATTTATGCATATATATATATATATATATATACTATTAAATTAAAATGCAAACGAAATTTCAAATTTGCAGCAGCCTATACTAATCTTTTAACTGAAAAACCATCGAGTGTGCAGTATGAAAAACTTGTTAATATACATATTACGCATTTCTGTGCATACTTAAGTATGACTTGTTTTTTTTTATTATAAATAACAACTTCGATATAGAACAATATATCCGAATTTCTTTTTTGTATTGTTTGCTTAGTATGAAGTCGTTTTGAATGATAGTATTTTTATTAATATCAAAATATTTATATCCATTAATTATTTCTTCGAGACATCTTTTAAGAAAACTCCTTAAAATATTCGTAAAATTAAATTTCCCGTAAGGTCACTGAACAGATAATCTTTTTAAGAAAAAAGTCATTCTTAATTTATTACATTTTCCTATTGATTTTATCTAAACAAGAAGTTCTTAGGCTATTTTTTTATGTTTATTTTTAAATTCTATCTTAAATATATTTCTTTATATATAATTCTTATGTTATATTATTTCTTATACATATTTCTTAAATATATTTTCTTATATTTTTATTAAAATTACTCGTTATCCTAGTATATCAGATTTTTTTCCCAATAGTAGTGATTGAAATAGTATTTGTGAATGATGTATGAAATAAATAGGTATCAATTTGGGTACTAATATATTTCCCTTTCCTTACTATATTTCAATAAGTATCTTCATTAATATATAATTTATTGATAAAAGTAGCAATGTTGTATATAATGATATGAATTATAAGTATTTTATACAATTATTCTTATATTAAGATTAGATAAATGTACATAAACTTTAATTTATATATTACGTTAGCTAAGTGTTTTAAGTAAAACTATTTTTAAAGTGGACTGATTTTATAAAATGAAAACAGGAAGAAACTTTAAAAAGTTAATTTTTCTGTTCATCAATTCTATTTATTCTATGGCTTAAGTTACTTGAAGAAACTGAATAAATAAATACTTAGTTCAGTCTGAATGTATTTTCTTAGAATATATTTTGAAATAAATATTTCATGATGAAATCAATCACTTTGCTATTACTAGAATCTGAGTCGTAAACTTTTTTTTTCAAAAAAAAGTTCTGAAAACATATTTTTATTCTTTAAGTACTATCATGTATTTTTTTCCCTTCATGACATTTATTTCTTTACATTGCATACTAAAGAATAAATAAAAGAAACTCCATATTGATTCCGGAAATGTGTTTAGTCATAAAATGATAGATTTAAACTGGAAGAAAGTTGATATACTTTTGTGTATCGTTTAAATATTATTTAATCTATTATCATTTTTTTTGTTTAATAACATTTAGTAAAGAGACTGCTGCGTATATTCATATTGGTATCAATTTTAAATATCTTGAACTTGGAGTTTATTTCTATTTAAAGTATCAAGTGTTTAATATTTGTTATTGTGTCAATGGGGTTTTGTAAGAAGACATAGATTGAAAAATAAAACTGAAACTTGAAATATTTAAATAGAAATTATTCGTTTTCCTTTATTTCTCCTTTTCTCATCTAAAGACAATTTCCACTAAATTTCGTTGTAAATACTAAAAATATTATCTGAAAAACACAAATTTTTCAAATGAATGATAAAATCTAAAACTAAAACTAATTTTTTACAGGAATTTTATTTATCTTTTAAACACAGTACGATTCAATTGGCAATAATCTGTCTAAAAACAAAAACCATTTTAGATTTTATCAATTCTTATATATTTTTCTACTATCTCTCAAAATTTGAAGTATCTAAGTTAAAAAAAGAGAGTTGCGATAACTTTTATGTTATTTTTTTATTACATCGAAACAGCAATTAAAAACTAAGCTGATTTATCTTAGAAAGAACAAATAACTAGTTTATCTTCATTTAAAATGCTAATGCTTATTGTGTGCCAACTGCTCTGATGTTTTTTTCTACCCATTGCTATTAATGCATAGAACAAAAGTTGGGATGCATTTTTGAATCAAAGCAATACTAATTTTTTTAAAGCTAGTTGAATTTAGAATTAATACATTTTTTAAGGAATTTTCAATAAACATTAATAATAAAAAGTATTTTATAAAAATTAGTCATGTTATCACGAAATCCATACCAACTTTTTTATACATAATTCGACGTACTCGAAATTCCAATACTATGGGTGCATGTCAATTATTATAGAAGTAGCACTTTAAAATCCTTTCATGAATTTTTAAATTCGTCGTTAAGGGGACACAGTAAGATTCAATTGACAAAAATCGGTCAAAAAATCAATTTTGATATTTTTAGCTTAAATTATTTTTTATATACTTTTCTATAACTTGACAAAATTTGAAAGCTATAAACTAAAAAAACACAGAATTATGATAGTTTTTGCGTTCGTTTTCATTCACATCCCTATGGCAAATCAAAACTTTAAACTTGCTTATCTCGGAAACATAAAATATCCTGTTTGTCTTCATTTAAAATGCTAAGGCTTTTTTTTCTATTGTGCCAAATGCTTTGCATTTTTTTTACCTATTACTAATAGTACATGTAACAAAATATGGTATGCATTTTTGAATCAAAGTAATACTTATTTTTTTAAAAATAATTGAACTCAGAATATGTACATTTTTTAAAGAATTTTCAATACGCATTCATAAAAAGAAGTATTGTACAAATACCAATCATGTTATCGCAAAACCCATACCAACTTTTGTTATGCATAGTTTGAGGTACTTGTAAATCAAATTTCATGCGTGTACGTAAATTTTGTAGGAGGAGTAGCATTTTAAAATCACTTCACAAATTTGAAGTTTTTTCCTTAACAAATTAAATGCCTAAGTTTTTATGAAATGTTGAGCACAAAATCTGTTTACATAGTATACACACATAGGAGATAACCAAAAAAATTTTGAAAATCCTTAAATTAAAATTTTTTGCTTAAATCGTACCATGTCCCCTCAAAACATTTAGTAGTTATGTTTTTGTGGTATTTAGAGCACTAATTTGTGTTTTACATACTACATACACATAAGATACAACTAAAAATTTGTGAAAACCAGTAAATCATGCATTTTATTTTAAATCGTACCATCTCCCTTTAAATAGTTTTCTTGACCTTATTTGTTAAAACTGATGAACCCTTGATAAATGAATTTTGACGTATAGTTTACTTTTTTCGTTGTTTTTTTTATTTAGAAACATGAATTCTTCATGCTAGTTTTAGTTAATTGATTAACACTTTCAAAAGACGCTAAAAAGACCTTACGGTAATATTTTAATCTTTTAAATTCACTGGTAATGATAACTTTCCTTTTTGGTCACAGTGAAAAAGGAAAATTAGCCGAACATTTTGATTATGGATAACTAATCCAATCACGCGACGGAAACATTTACCCCAGAATACTAAAATATGCTCATTCTAAAATACTCTCCACAACATATATCTAATTTTTTTCTGAAACTGAGAATAAGAAACAGGTTTTGACTCTCAAGCTACTTTGAATAACTTGTTCATCAAAAAGAAAATTTATTCATCAAATAGGGTGAAACCCCACCTCACGTGACTCTTTGTAAAATCCTCTTTTCTGCATTTTCCATCCCAGAAAATTTCAGTTTTTCCATTAAATCTTTGAATATGTTCTCAGTGAGTGATATCATCTAATATTCTCCTTGAATACATTTCTATAATGTTTTATAAAGAATGGGGGAAATGGAAAGATTACAATGGTTTTAAACATAATTTCTTTTAATTGGGAATCCTGAGGAGAATATATTCTAGGTTATAATATATCCAACTTTTTTGGCTAGATTTTATATATTCTAACAAGAAGAAAAATCACGTGTAACAAATTTCGCGAAAATAATAAGTATTATAATGTTATTGAAAAATGCTGTATGACACAGTTATGATAGTTTAAGTATATTAGTTTCTAAAGAAATAAATTAATGTCAACTAATTTAAAATCAAAGAATTACATTACTTCATTACTAAAGTCCTGTGTTTTGCGAGTAGATAACATAATATTTGAGTAATATACATCTTGCGAACATAATACCACGTAAATGGAATATATATAAGTGGCTTTATCTTTATAAAAATAAGGTAATTACAAGAAAAACTCTTTAAGAATAAATACTCAGAATCAGGACGAAAGAATCACCACGAAATAAATTTATAAAACTAGAAAGGAATTTAAGAATAAGAAAATAACTTTCAAGCTATCCATGCTATAATTTTATGTAAATCATCAATTACAAATAAATCTATAATTGATGCTTATATAACCTATTTATAAATATATTAAATAAAACATACTTATTAAGAATAAGTTTTAGATTCAAGAATAATTTTAGCTTGAGTATTTTTTTTTCGAAAATTTTGGGGAAAAAAATCGTATTGCGAAAATTATAGTTTGAAATTTTATTATCGATAATATCGTTAATATATTTATGTATATTGTTAGGTAGATTGGAGCTCACGGATTTTATGCTATAAGTTTAAAGAGTAAAAAAGTTCGTTAGGAGCGATGGAAATTTATCTTAAAAAAATAATTCTTTAAAATATGGATACAGCCTTAAAATGTGCACAATAAATCCCTTAAGCTTAATTAGGCCCTTCTACAGCTCTCAGACACAACTATCAGTACCTGAAGATACAAGAGCATGAAGTTTATTTTTTCATCATTCAAAACAATATAGACTCAGTCTCTGTGAGCGACTATAATTTATAGTCTGCGTGGCAGTCTTCTAGCTATTTCTCGAAGAAATCCTTTTACGTCATAGATCGTGATGTTAATAGATTTCTCCAGAAATTTCCAAAAGCATCTATGTGATAACCAAGTCACCAAATTTGGTCGCCAAAAGTGATGCCAACTTGTCGGTATCGCGAATAGTTCGCCAAGTTTCCATTGAAACACCACTATAACGTAAGGGACGGCGTTACTTGCGAATATTACAATTTTATCATAAAATAAATACAACAGAAAGTAACATAAATGTCTTAAACATCCGGATGTAAATTATTTACACTATTTTAAGTTGAAATTGAGTATTAACTATCCAAATTTCGAAATAATATTATACAATAAAAGCAAAAAGTGCTTATCAAACGCAGAAATGTAAAATTATATTGCATGCTCTGCCACGTTATTACTAAAACCTCCACATGAAAAGATAAAAAAAATTGTTTATTGTCTGTCAGCAATTAGAATATGTAAATTGATGAATTAGACTGATTACTGAATACCATGAATTATTCTATTGATAATGTAAATGTTAGTTATAAATTAAGTAATAATCTCATTTTTTTCCAAACATTTAAAATAACATCTTTTTTAACAATTTAAAGCTATGAAAACATGTGTAATCTGCGTTTAATTGTTCATAAAACTGTCAGGAGCTTTAAAAATGTTAAAAGAGATGGCATTTTGTGAAAAATATGTTACAAATTTTTCCTTCCTTTCTAAGAAAAATATTTGTAAACCAATTGATTTATATACCAGGGTTTATCATTCTTAATAAGAAAAGAACTTTCTTTCGTGTACAAATTTTAGCGCGAAGAAATCTTAATTTATGCATTAGAATTGTTAATAATAAATTATATAAATATTTGAATTCATTTCGAGAGTGAATCAAAATTTAAGATTAGTTTATTAGATGAAATAAAATGAAAGATTTTGTTTAGTTATAAAACATCGAGTAAACTTATAAAATATGTATGAACGAGTAAGTAAAAGGTATATATGTTTGTACTTATTTCCTGTGTATTTATTAACATAAAATCATGTAAAATAGGTATGGGTATTTTTAAAGATACAATAGTACTAATTATTTAACTTAGGTACTTAAAATATTGCTTTCATGACATTGCTGCAAATGAGTTACATTTTTCGCTGTATATAATTAATTAACTTTTAGTTTTAAATTTATTTTACATAACTTACAGAAATGTTTTAATTTTTTAATTATTTTATTGCGTTTTAGTTTTAAAACAACCTAAAATTGCAATTTCGAAAAAGTTCAGGAAAAATACTGAATGCTCATATTTTATTTATTTCAAAAGGGGATCTGAAAATCTAGAAAAATTGTTCTTTATGCAAAATTTTGCGTTAAATATTTTTAAAAGACTAAATTAATGCATTTGGGGAATTGAGGGATTAGTATTAGAGACATAATTTTTTTCCATAAAGTGCAAAAACTGAGTTTTAAGTTTTCGTTAAAAAAAAATCATAATATTTAAAAGTTAATCAAATTTTCTTAAACATCTAGTTAGACTTTTTAGAACTGTAATAAAAGGAAATGGGTAGTATTACACTTTAATTTTAAAAAATTGTTCAGAGAAGAAACTTGTTTTCAAATTCCTTAAGTGATAGTTAAATTATGTTCCATTATTAGAATGATACTTATTTTTGTATTTGTTTTGTACTAACAGAATCATATACTAAGAAAGGTATTTTTTATTAGTTAAATTCTAATTGATATGCATTGAAATACATTTATAAAGAGAGTTTAAAATATTAGCAAGCTCATGATACTTATTTTAAAAATTGGTTAAAATCTATTTTAAACCTTTTAACAAAAAGTACAACTTTCAAATCCGATGCATTTTTTTTGAACCCTGAAATAGTCAACTGAATTTGAACCAAGCTTCGAATTGTTATAAAACATTTTCGATTTTCTATTGACAAAATACTAATTTATTTCCAAATAACGTTCTGAAAACTGGGAAACGATTTTGTATTTATACACATTATTCACCGAAACGAACTGGAAAAGCTTCCATTACGCTTTCTGGAATGTAATAATTGCAATTCCTCTGTGTTCGAATATTTTTCTTTTAGTGGAAGGATTCGAAAGTCAGTTCCCCGTTAAAATTAAATTCTTCAAATCTCTCAATATTCATGAGAAGAATGTTATCCTTTTATCTCTCTTTTTACTTATTTTTCCAAAAATAAAAAAAAAATCATCTGATTTGTCACATCCGTAAAAGTGGCCGACGACAAAACAAGCTCTGCTTGCTCATCAACATCAAACAAACAATCAAAAAAGAAGAGGTTCGAGCAAACAATCTGCAGACCATTCTCTTGTGGAAAAGGACCGACAGGGGTCGCCAATGTCGGGAGGGGTTGATGCTAAGACCACCGGTGGGTTGCGCAGTGAGCGTTGTGCGGTGACCAGCTCTAGTAAGAACCCGGATGATCTGTGTTCGTTTTGGGCGGCCAGTTCACCCTCGATTGAATGGATAAGGAGAAGCCGTCATTCAGGCTGTGCACAACTGTGAGTAACTTTCGCATGGGATTTCTTATGTGTGCTCTTTGCAATTTAATTGAAGTGCTTTTATTTCGGGGAATTTATTTATTTTTTCTCCCAGAAGAATCAGGTTGAAAAGAAAGTTATTTTGTTAAAATACATTTAAATAGATTTATTTAGTGTGGGGAAAAGTATTTCTCTAGTTTGATGTTCCGTGAAAATTGTGTTTAAACTTTCGATTTCGTTATTCGCATGTAAAAAAAAATATTCCATCGGACTGTAAATAAGTTATAAAAGAGTAAACATAGAAAAGAATCTAGGGGGGTGGGTTGTTTTGTTCTTGAATTATATTAAAATGTTTCAAAAGTTTTATCTTACGAAAAAAGTTTGAGAAATCAAATGAAGATAAATATATTTTTTAAATTTTTACTTTAAGAATTATTGAATGAAAAAGAAACATTATTTCACTTATCTTTGTTTAGAATTTAAATAACATAATCTAATTTCCGCTTGGATGTTAATTATGAGTGATTAAAAGATTTGTTAACTTTTAAACGAATTTGGAAATTTACAAATTGGTTTAAAATTTATTACTGTTTCGTCGTGTGTTTATATTTATAAATATTTTTTACAAAATTTAAAACATTTGTTTTTTAAAAAAATTAAGCAGTTTCTTATTTTACTGTTTAATACTATGCGCATTTTCAAAATTCATAATTTTTTATAAATTTGCATGCATTTATCTTAGTTCTCTAAATTTGAATAGATAATTTTTAAAGAGGAGGCTTTACAAAAAGCAGAGTCTTTGTGTTTAATTTTTTAAGTATTTATTTTTTTATAGAGTAGTAAAAATAAATTTTAGAAACTATGCATTTATACGCAATTGAAAGTAATCTTATGTGAAGTATTCCAAATATAGAACAATTATTAATTATTTGCTTTTAATTACGAAATAACTTTGTTTATATATACATTTTTGCAATATTAAACCTAATGAATGTGAAAATACATAATTTAAGAATGATTACTGATGCACTTCATCAACTGGGGACACTTAAACCCTTTGTTGTTAACACTTTTACGCAATACCTTTCAGTTTTACTTCTTCAACCAATAAAACTGTACAGTTTTATGTAAGCTAAGGATTTTTTTCTCAATTTCTTACAGGCCTTGTTAAAAATTTTTGATAATATTTTGAATTAATAAGAAAATACTATCTTTTACAGATCGAAAATTAATTTCAATTTCATTTAAATATTATGGAACTGATTATGACCTGAAAAAGTATGTTATTTTTAAAAAACACTAGGATCTTCCTAAATGCTCTTAGAACTAAGAATGACCACGTAATTGAAAAATAATAACTATTTATTCCTCAAATTAAAATATGAGGAAAGAAACAAGTTTAAGACATTGAAATTGTTTTATAAATTTTAAATATAAAAGCAAAGTTTTCTTATTTTTCAATGACATATTTGCATGGTATTAAACTCAAAACCCACCTTTTGTCTTAAAAATAAGCGTATATCATGAATTATGTATATTTCTCGTATGAATATTTAGCTCGCTGGTAAAATCTAATTTACGAAAAACTTTTAAAATATTAATTCAAAATAATACAAAACTTTACTGCTTCAAAAATCTAAAAGATCTTTTAAAAGGAAACAAATTTGTATTGAATTCTAAAATTAGTATCTGGAAACTAAATTCTTAAAAAATGAATACATTCTTTAGGAATTATTCAAATATCGAATATTTCATGTGCATAATTTATGTGCATTTAATTATCGAATTATCCTTTCCGAATGCTATTTAATTTTAAATAAATCTTTCATAATCCGTTTCAGCTGATACCTCCTCAACTCCACTCTGATATTTCTGTGGGTCACGTTAATACTCTTAATTAAATGAATGATTGTTTGCTTCATTAGAGTAGAACACGTCCATGCTTAAAAGGAATTGCACAACCAAAATTGTTTCGATGAACGTTAAGAAGTTATTTGTCGCATATATTCTGTGTCTTTAACGATGAATTCAATTTAAGTAACGATAAAATTATGCATTAAGCTTCTTTGTTAAAGCCCCCTCTGTTTATTTCTATGATCCTCTGAGAGCCATTAAATTTCTGATGAGAAAGTATTGGTTGAAAATTTGAGAAGTAATTATAATACAAGCACGTAAAGGACATACACGGAAATGGTTATCAGATTTCTAAGCTGAGAGAATGACAGTGCATCTCACACAATTATGGCATCAATTTAGAAAGGTGTAGATTAATATTTAATTATAAACTTTTAAATAATGCAGTTTAATTAATGCCGACTTTTTAATAAATTAACTAATGATAATTTTAATTTATTAATTAGTGCTTTTATTATTTTTAACATATATCAAATTTGATTCGTTTAAATAAATTTAAATTTATTTTTCCAGAATTTCTGATTAATTTACTTTAAAAATGGTTTAACATTGAAATTACAAAATAAAAATACCACTTTTAGTTTCTTTGTGAGAGAATATATATATAGCATGCATTGCATGTGAAGAAAATCTGCTAAGATTATTGCATGGTTTTTTTGTACAATTCTAAGCTTTGGATTTCATAAATTCGCAAAAAATTTTTAATGTATCATAATGAATATTTTTTATAAATATTCTTAATTTAACTAATAAAAAATGTTTCTCAAGCTTAAAAATTGAATGTTAATTCGTATAGAAAGTAGCAAGTGCCTGTATATAAAGACAATTGTATTTTATATAATGTAAAAAAAAAACCCGAAAGAGTCATATCCTAATGAATAGTTAAAAATACAAAAAGAAAATTGCTTTCCAAATTTAAATTCGCACTAGTGATGTGAGAAACCAGTTAGAAAAGCGTAACAATTTTTCGCCCACAAGAGCTTTACAGTTTTTAATTCTAAAAATAAATTTGTTTTATAATAACAAAAATTAATTTTACGTTAAACAGGAATAATATCACAAGTATATCATCAATAAAAATGTTTACATTTTTGCATATTGAAAACAGCAGAAAAATGCTTTAACTTTCTCAATCAAGAGACTTAAGCAATTTCCAAAAATAATCCTTTTTCACATTAAGAATTTTATTTTTTTATTTCTAATTTTCATCTTCGTTTTATTAATATTATTTTTTACTAAGAGAAGTTAAAAGAATTTCAAAGAAAATACATTTTAATACCACTGAAGTTTTACGATATTACTCCTGAAACTTCAAAACTTTTCAGAGCTTAGGAAAACAAATTTTTTCCTCTTTTTATTATATATTACTTTTAACAATCAAGATATTGTTGAAAAAATTTATGTCTAAATATTTTCTGTTAAAAACGATTTTTAAGTGCGTTTTAAAAGGATAATATAACCGTGTTGTGTACAAGGTTCCTAAATGAGAAAAAAATAATAGGTGTGAAAAATAAAAAACAGTTTGATAAATACACACGTATATAACTTCTTAAAATCAAATATTATTTAATCTATCTTTAAAAGTAAGTTTTTTGGCTTAATAAAGTAAAAAGATCCGGATGCTGTATTTTTAAATTATTAATTATCTGACTTAACATTAATTTTTAAATAAAATGATAAAGTAAAATATAAACAAAATTTGAAAATAAAAACGCACTTGTATAAATTCAGCTCGTTTTTTTTTATGTCATGAATTTCGGAATGCTTCAAAAGATGGGTTTTTTTTTCTTCTTGTTTTCTAAAATACGAATAATAGAGATAAATAAATAACTTAGGATTTATCTACATTACTAAGACATCCTTACTACAGAGTAAGTTACGGTATCAAATAAAATTATTACTATTCATTTTTTCATCTAACATTTATTAATAAATATCATTTAATAAACTGGTTTTTCAATTACAATTTCAAGTTACAAATTATAATAATTTTATTAAATATATATCTCCGATTTTCAATTTAACTTGCACTCCAATTATTTCACCACGATTTTGAAAAATTTTCTCTTCCTAAACTGGAAGCTGTAAAAGATACATTTCTTAATAATGTCCATGAAACTAATTTCTATAGTTTTAAAAATTCCATTTCATTTTTTTTTGTGATAAAATCAAGAAAATAAGAATTTTTGTCATAATATGAACCATTTTCGAAAGTTTTTTTTTAAATTTTTATTTCCTTTAAGAAAGTGCATTTTTATTGTCGATAATATTACTGAAATGCATATTTTTAGCACCATTAAATTATTGTCAATGTATTATCAAACATTTCTCGGAAAAAAATTAAGCCATTCTTCGGTTCAGTTCAATTTATTTACGGTGTATTCAAAATAAACATATACTAATTAATGAGGTAAATTTTCAATTTATCGATTGTCATTTGTGGATGTCACTTTTAGTTCCACAATTATTTGATTAATTGTGTGAGATGAGCAAGATGTATATCAATTACAAGAAAACTATTTCCAATACTTTTCTTGCCTTTTTTAATTAATAAAAATAAATGTTAGAATTACAAAAGTTAGGAGGAAAAGTTAAAATTTTTAATTTCATTAATATTATTGTTAATCTTTTTTTTTCATTTGGAAATCTCTTAGAAGGATGCCATTCAGTTCTAAAATTTCAATGCTTTAAAACTTGCATGTAAACTATACTTTAAAAGCCACGTCTAGAATTAGATATAAATTATTAGTCTTTTTATTCAAGATATTACAAATAATTGCAAAAGGAAATATTTATCTTGCTAGAAGTATTAAAATTTTGTAAGGAAACTTTTGGTACATAAGACTTTTTTTTTTTCACCATTAATAATTTTTTTTCTTTTCAATATGATCCCACTAGAAACATATAAACTCCTGAATTATTACTTAACTGCAACTTATATATATTTTCTTTATATAAAAGAAACAATTCTTATAGATAAGTCTAAAATTCACATTAGCTTTAAGTATAATTTTTATTTATTTATAAACCAAATAAACTCACTCCTCTTTACTCAATACGGGTACAAAATATGATACTTATGTTCCCTTTTCGATAAAGACTGCAACAAGAAAGATTTTTAAGTAATTTCCATACATCTCAGAAGAAAGCTTAAGTCTTACTCAACGAAATTGAGCTCGTTTACGTCAACTATACTTAATAACTTTTCCTAGTAAAAATCCCCCAGAAAGGATTAAGAGAAAACTAAATCTTTTTTCCCAAAGAGAATTTTTCAAAAATAAGGCCGAAATGGTTTAGGAAGAATGTATTCGAAGAGAATGGGTAGAGGATGAATGAATTAAAATACTTTTCTCACGGTGAGACAATTCTTTGTGAAATTCTTAGGAAGTAATTTAATTTAGTTTATTCAGTATTTTTATTCTGTGTTTGTTTTGCTTCAATTATTGTCGTGTTTATAAGAGTAAGTAATTCACTTTCGGGTTTTGTTATTCTGGGTCTTAGAAGAAGGTTTTGCGATTAAAAAGGATTTGTTGTTTGTGGATTTACTTTCGTGGAATTTGAAATTACAGAAAGATCTTTATTGTTGAATAGTTATGCATACAAAAGCCTTTTTTTTCTAAGTTTAATTCAAGCTTTGATGGAAATATTATTTCGTAAAAGTTAAAAGTAAATATCTTTCTTTGTGTGATTATAATGCAATAATCATATTTTATTTTCCGTGTCAAGTGCATTATAGCATCTTCAGATTCAATAAGTTATATAAAATGAAATATGTGTTCACAAATTGAACAATGGACTGATTTCATTAAACTTATTTCTTATTTTTTAAAATTAGTATATAATATATTCTAAATATATTTTTATATTGGTTATAAAATTTAAATATATTTTTATATTGGTTATAAAATTTAAATTATTTTTATATTGGTTATTAAATTTAAATATACTTATTTAGATACATTTAAATTGTTAAATTTATTCCACATTATAAATTTTCACTCAAAAGTTAATAAATGGATTTCCTCGCTTAGCTTTCTCAAATATCTGTTCTAACGTAGTATGTATTTAGTATTTCAGTTACATAACAATTATTTATAAATGCAATAAAATTGCATTTATTTTATCAGGTTTTTATTAAAAACTTTGAAACACAAATTAATATGCATTAATAATCACGAGTAAATTAAAGAAGGTGGATAAACAAAATTTCTACGCAATTACAGATCGTGTACTTCACTAATAAGGGCAAGCGATATTTTATAAAACGAAGAGGCTAAACTTTATATTAAAGCTATTTTATTTATTATAAACAATATTTCTTGCACTTGTAATTTTATATCATGCTTAATTATTCAAACCCTATTGTTATACAATTCGGAATTTAAATTGATAAAACAGATCCCTTCAATAGAGTATTTGATAATGATCTATTTATATTAAAACAAATGTTACTTGGTTTCATTGTAGATGCGTTTTAGAAAAACTTGTATTTCATGAACTGAATCTGTATCAAAATTTTATATAGCAACCATTTATATCAATTTAAATTAACAAGATATTTGAAATATTTTAATATTTAAAATACTTTCTTATATATGTATTGTATTTAGAAAAAAGATAACAACATACATTTGATTTATTATTGAAATTTAAGAAATCTGAGCATTACTAAATTAAATAAACTAATGACGAGAGTTAAATCTTACTTTTCTGCTTTTTAATGGGAGATTAAACTTCTAAAGTGTCTGCGAAACGTTTTCCCAAGTTGTATACTATTTAAATAACTGTTAATGAAACATAATAAAGTGATGGAATAGTCAGAAACTTGAAGTAGTATCTATTACATGTTTAAATAACATTTTCATTTTTATTAATCTATATATATTCACATATACTTTAAATTAAAAATAAGTAATCCATTTGATTAATTGTACTAATTGTAAAATCCTCCTAAAGATTTAATTTTGTTTGTAATGTTTCTTCGAAATAAATAAAATATAATTCTGTAACGTCTTTGTTTCGAGCAGCTTAACTGTTAGTTAGTTATTCAATGCACACTTACTGAATAACATGTATTTTTATTCAAATAATTGCGGTCTTTTTATGTCTCAAGTTCGAAAAAGAACTTAATGATTCTATATATGGGTCAACAGAAC
Organism: Trichonephila clavata; assembly: GCA_019973975.1. Classification (NCBI taxonomy): domain Eukaryota; kingdom Metazoa; phylum Arthropoda; class Arachnida; order Araneae; family Nephilidae; genus Trichonephila; species Trichonephila clavata. The sequence goes on from BMAO01012332.1 coordinate 49,894, forward strand.
ACTACTTTTGTATCCATTGTAACAATTTTAAGAAAAATATAAATAAATGTACCTGTAACTATATACAAAATAACATTTTTAGTGGGACGTTTATTTTTTAATGAATAGGAAATGCGAAAAAGTACTAAACATCAAAATAAGAATCAAGAAACTCATTACTGATAATTATTTAAAGAAACAAGTTTGGCTAGTGCAAAATAAATTATTAATAATTCAAATATATAAAAATTAATGAAAGTCATTTCTAAATGTTTCTTTTTACTGAACAATAAGAAAAAGATAATTATTTTACATAAAATATTTTGAATATTTTTTATAAAATACTGTTTTTAGCTTTCAACTTCTGATTCTTTAAAATCACATTTTAAAATATTATTCACGCGCGCGATGACTTTCCAATTTATTTTACAAATAGTTTTCTTATTACTTTCCTTAATTATTTTTCAAAATTATTTATTAGCTGAATAATGCATTGAACTGTGTACATGTATAAATACACTATTCAATGTTAAATATGTTTATGCACAAATATATATGTGCGTATACATATTGTTAATTTTAACCCATACGATAATTATTAAATAAATTTAAATAATATAAATGTTCTTGAAAAAGGTTATTTAAAATTAATTCAATTAAATTCAAAACAATGGAACAAATATATAAAGAATTTAAGTAAAATGTTTCTCATAAGGAGTCATTTTTTATATGATTAGCAAAATATCTAATTGTGAGGAGGAGTAAGATTTCAACAAAAAACATTCTGACATAAGATTATAGCTGGATTATATTGATTTCTGCTTAAATAATCATTATTTTTTATAAAACAAAATTTAATTAATCATTTCTTTAAAAAAAAACTTACAGATAATTTACAAACTTTATCTTCAGTATGTTTAACTTATTTTAAGCTAAATAATTACGAACTAAACAATTATTGTAAGGACAAATGCTTTGCTATTTTACTTCGTTAACTGAAGCATTTAGATAAGATAATTAAATTTTTGACAAAATTTATGTTAGTGTTTTTATAATCAAATAAAAACAATATGATCCCCCTAAGAGCTTCAGATTCAATTTAAAAACAAAATAAATTTATACTTTCTCACTGTACTGTATGAATTTTAATTTTTTCCGAGACATTTTATTTGAAAAATTAAATTTATATCTTTTAACTCTAAATTCTAAAATAGCAAAGGGAAATATATATGGGTTTTACTTGCACACACGAAATAATCATAAAAAGCGATACTTTAAAATATTCCCTGTCTCTTACCTTTTGTAACTAATATTGAAATTCAAGTTTTTAAAATAAAAAGGAAAATAATCGAATTACATCTGGAATGCTTAAATGCGATGCAATAATGCAAACAGGAAGAACTTTTAAAGGAAAATAAACATATAAATGGTTTTCTTTATTCAAAACCTTTCAATTCTTTACGACTTCATACGGATTGGATTTTGTATTGAAATAACAATGAATAGATGCTTTTCAACATAATTCATTGTTTCCTATTTAGAGAGTATTTATTGAGATAAATTTATGCACATTTCTTTTTCAAACAACTAATTTTTTTTAGGAAAAATGAAATAATTAAACAGTGAAATAATAATGAAAGGTTTTACAATGCATCTCAAGAGCGAATTGCATGATTTTCATATGTTATACATTTTTTGAAGTTTTTAGGGACTTGTCTTTTGTGTGTTTTACAATTTAACGATCTAATTTATATCTATTGTTTAAAATTTTAATTTTGATTGGTTCCTTCACTTAATAAATGCCCGAATTTCCAACTTAGGATATAAACAGCATATGATACATGCATATATACTATATATGTATGGATTTGTGGTTGTTTATTTTAATTTAATAAATAAAAGTTATTCTAATGTGTGAGACGTAGAGAAAATGTTGTTCCATAAATTATTTGATATATTTATGCCCCTTTTTAATTCTAATATTAACATCGTAAATACGATATAAAGGAAACAATACTTTAAAAAGAATTCTTGTTTATTATAAAGATTCAAAGATTAAAATTCAAATTTTTTACCTTTTATTGGATTTTGAGGTAATTTTGATTTCGAATTATTATTTATTTCCTAACACGAGCAAAATGCCAATCATGAGGTGCAAACGGCAATCTAAAATTAAAAGAGCAATTTTTTCAGCGGTAAAATAAAAAGTATTTATCTGTGCCTTTTTTTATTACTTCCCAAAGCCAAAAGAAGAATTTATAGAAATTTGATAATTTTGCTAATGTTATCCTGAAACGTATTGCAAATACTTATTTAGTTAAAAATGAATGCACAGGAGAAAAGAAAACATAAATAAACTCATCACTCGTTTTTAAGAAGTATTGTATTTTTCAGAGACATTATAACTTTGTACGCTACTGACTATTCTGTGAAAAAAATCTTCTTTAGAGTATATGAATTATATTTTATAAATGCAGTGTTTTTTCACAAATTATTATTTTTTTCTCAAAATATTCACTGTAAATTTTCTTTAATCTATTTTGCTGCAATTCAATTTTTATACATTTTTCAAGGACTGAATTTTCAATCCTTATTTTTCGCAATTTTCATAATTTTGGAGCTTTGGCATATCAATTTATTCTGTTGAACCCTTTAATGAATGTAATCTTCTTACCATATAACTGCTTTACTAACTTGGATAATATTTGCAAACTTTTTTTTAAATTATCAATTTTTCATTCCTTTAGAAGTTTTGTACTATGTATATGTGTGTCTTTTTTCAATTTAAGTGATTTATCCCATTTTCTACAGTGTGCACATCTTAAAATTTGAGATATTACGGCAATGATTTAATTATAACCATTTATGAACAAATTTTATGAGTACTTGTAGTTTTTTTAGAATTTTTAGCACATATTTTATCTTATACTTGTTTTCAAGGTTTTGTGTACAAATGTTTTGTACATTTATTACATGCGTCCATATTTAATAAATATTTGTCTTTAATTATTTATTTGTGTGAGGTTTCAAATTTTTAAGGAAACAAACTTTATTAATTTGATACGAATAAATGTTAATTTTTTATTAATTAACTGTTATAAAAATTAACCTAGCAACATCTTTTTTTCCTTTTCAAGCACACAATATTAATATAACTATACCAAAATAGAAAATTTCTACCTTAGAACTTATGAGCCATTTTTGGATTCCACGCATGCATACCACAGTTTAAACTATTAAGTTTCATAAAATATTTCGTATCAAAATTTACTTTTTGCAGAAGAATTATACAAAGGATAAAAAATCTCTTTCACTGATCCCATTGTACAATTTACCTAACGCTCTCCCTGATGCAAAATCATTTGCATGATCGACATTCCAAAAATATATATTTCCCCTGCAAGAATTACATTTTGCATAAAAATGTTTTTATATAAAAATTCCAGACGACTTGCACAGTCGTTACAAATCAATAGGGGATTGTGCCTTGCAAATTTTACACCCAGCCTTCCTTGCACATTTACATGAATAAGATTCTGAAAATACAATTTACTGCGTATGAGTGAAAGCTTTTATTTTTATACTCATGAATATTTCAAAACTTACAAGAAAATTCTATATTTATCCTTAAAGTAGTGTAATACAATTTTGGATCACCAAAATTCTTGCTATGATTTTACCTTATATTTCTGTTTCATACTAAAAAAAAACTTGGGGAATTGTGCGTATTTTTAACTTCCAATTATTTTTAATCTTTTTAATTTCGTTTGTAGTGAATAATTAAATGAGTAATTTAATTATACTGCTATAATTATAAAATAATATAATACAATTAAATCATTATAATAGTTGTTTTAATATATAATTCATTGCCTTTTAAATAAAACTTTACGTTTTAGACAAAACTTAAGTCAATATAGGCAAATAATGTTTTCTTTGTCTCTCTTTCATGTAAACAATTTTATAACTAATACATTCTATCAAAATTGATTTTTAAGGGATCAGTTTAAATTTTATCAACTTCAACATGTAATTTCAGGTTCTATAGAAAATGTCCTGAAACTGGCGTTTTAAATATTTCGTCCAAAATTATTGGAATTTTCGAACCCTTCTGCAGACCATGTTTGATTAAAACCAGTTAATACACTGTTAATTCATTATTCTTATTTTATATTAAACAATTAAGATTAAATATTCTCATAATTATAAATTTTCCTCCTGTTAGTATTCAACTAATGAATATCCACGAAAATTCTAGTATGTAAGATGGAAAATATGAAAGTAATAAATATGAATATTATATCAGCCGAAATAAAAAATGCAAAAATTTATATTATCATTAATTCAGAAAATACCAGATTTATGTAAACAGAAGATGAGTTGAGGTAAATCAAATTGAAATTCTACATTATACATAAAAAAGAATAATATAGAGTTTCAGGCATTATAGTTTCTCTTATTTTTTAATTCAATGTTTTTGTGGCTTAGTAAGAAAAAGAAACCAATTATTAATTTTAACTTCCTAGAAAATTTTCGTTAACTTCAGAACTATTGACTACCAGAAAGTTTCAAAGTCGATCCTGATTTCTCAACAAGGAACATTTGATATGATGAATTTTTATAAAATCGGATATACCTCATTTATATACATAATACACATACCAGACGACTTCGGAGAACGATAAGAAATCACTAAAGGATCACGGTCTACAGACTTCAGAAATCTTCTCTAATCCATTTACATGAACAAGATTCCAGAAACACATTTCGCAGCCAACAAGTAGAAAATCTTACTCACATATGCGCGAATATTTCCTATTTTGTCAAGCAAATTCTATCCTACTAGCAGGGAATGTTATAATGCAACTCGCTGGGGAAGAGGAAGCAATTCGGTTTATCTTCCCCAGAACTCGTAACAAGCCGAATTTCTCTCACTCTCTCTACTCCCTCCGCGATATGATCTGAGCTACCATCAAATCCCCCAGAGATATCACTCCACTAATACCCCCTTTCAAAAGAGGGTGGGGAAGTGACGCCGATACCACCCCTCATTCGTATCAAAGTCACGAGAACCCAACTGACAGGGAAGTCGCCCCACTCCTTGCCATGTTTGGACAACAGAGTGGAAAGTAGCGAGGTTATAGCGGAATCTTTGGTCGCCATCAGGGTCAATATTTTTTGGGGTAAATAGAAGTCAAGAGCTCATATCTCTCGATAAAGTGATGTCAGAGTTCGATAATAAATGGTCTGAAAGTTGCTTTTTTTTCTTTCTTTTCGTACTGTCTTGTTTTGTGAGAGACACTGGGTCAATGTTGAGTTTTTAAATTGTTGGAGTTTATTTTGTGAAGATTCTATTTATATATATATATATTGAATAGTTTCCTTCTCCACTGTAAGTGTATCTTAGTTGACATAATTTTCTTTTGTTATTTTTTGTGTTGATGTATTGTTATTTGAAACCAAATAATAATACACATTGACGCAAATAAAAAAATCTAAAGCGGTGATTAAAGTAATGTTAGATCTTCATTCATATACTTTGAGATTTATGAAAAATTTCTATTCATTGTCATTCAATAAACAGATATATAATCTTAAAACAAAACTAGCGTAAATTTAAAGTAAAATTCTAGTAAATATATACTTTTTAGATGTATATTTAATGTGTCTCTTTATTTTTTCAAAGATTAATATTTTCTTTTAGTTGAACTAAAAACGTCAGAGATAGTTTTGCTTTACTCAATATTTTTCTTTTTATATTATTTATGTATGATATAATGTGAAATTTATAATCTACTTTGTAAAAATTCTCTCTGAAAAAACTTTTGAATATTTAATATAGATATTTATATCATTCTTATAAATAAATAAAATATTTAATCTAAGGTTTAAAAAACCGTGGTGTCCAAAAAATTTAAAATACAGGTACTTTTTAAAACATTTTTTTAAAAATCTTAGTATAACAAAAAGCTTATTTGTGACTTTCTTTATTTGAAAATTTAATTCACTGGCTTTTTATTCAGTGCTAGAGCTAAGATGCAAGACTATGAAGAGATTTTTAGCTATATGATTGGTTTGACGCACGCACGCGAAGTTATTTATAAAGTGGTATACCTACATGTTAAACTTCCTTTTCTTTGGAAATTATAGCGTATATACGATTGTTTAAGTATTTTTAATACGTTTATCTCTCGAAAGAAAAAAAAGGCGATTTATTTTGAAAAACTATTAATCTAAGAAGAATAATAGAGAAAAACTATATCTTCTTTTAAACACAATTTATATAAGAACCTAAATTATAAAAATTTTTATCAATAATTATTTAACCCAGTAAATCATACAAATATTTTTAAATCAAGTTTGAACAAATGAACTGATACATATAGTAATTTCTAACAAAGAAAATTATTTTCATTTTTGTACACATTTTTAATGCATATTTTTTTAAAAATAAATTATGCAGATTTTAATTTCTTCTTGACATTTTAATCCAAAATTATTCACTTACATTTATTTAATTTTTTTCTTTTTTTTAAATGTTTGCATACAAAAACACAAGTTGACAAATAACGTTTATTAAAAACATGCAATTTATATCAAGACAAGACTCAAATGAAAAGAATTTAATCGATTAAAAGTTGAATTACTTTATAATTGGATCCACCTATATGAAATACGAAACAATATTTTCTGAAATAATTGTATGATATCTTTTAAGATCATGTATTTATATTAAAATTGCTAAATTATGTGCTTAAGGACATATGAGGTTTGGTAAAGTTAACTTTACAAAAATATTTCTTATTGAAAAAATGCTTCAAGCTTTTAACAAAAGATATTAAGATTGAACTATATTTTGTGATGGACTGATTTTTTTGTATTTTAAGGACTTGATTTTTTTAATTGTTATTGTTCATATTATATTTTTCTCATACAGAATATTTCAGAACCAAATTTTATTGAAAAGCAAAGGAATTTTAAATTTCTAATTTTAATGTATAATAAAAATATACCACAAATATTTTTTCTTTATTTATTTTAAGAATTTATTAAATCTTCCACTTTTAGTGTTACTGGTGTTTCGCTAAAGTATTTAAAATGAGGTTCTTTATTCGTGAAAAATAAACCGAAAAGTTTATTTTTACTTTGATAAAGATTTAATTTAGGAACTCGTACATCACCTTCTTTGTTTCATGATTAAACATGAGTAGAAGTTTTACGAAAGCATTCAAAATCACAAAGTGAAAAATTCTAATGAATATTCTGAATTCTAATGAGAATTCTGAAAGTTATGAATATTTTCAAAGCAATATTGTTTCATATAAATATATATTAAAAAGTATCCGTACAGAATTTCATGAAGACTCAACAAGTTATAGATATTTTAGCATTTAAACTTTTTTGTGACCTTCAATATTAGTAACAAAAAATTTATGCTGATACCTTTGATTCCATGAAACTTGCGAATAAATATTTATGTATAATAAAATCAGTTAATAAACGCGTAAATACTTTTTCCTTATTATTTCAAAAGTTATAATCAGTCATTGAACATAATGAACAATAGTGTCCAAAATTAAGTTACAAACATAAAAAATATGATACCTTAAAAAACAAACTAATTTAATGCAAAATAATTTGGTATTATACATATCACACAGTGAGGAGAACAAAATGTAGCAAAACAAAGCATAAGAGTAGAGCTATATACAAATGGGAGCAATATGGACTAAAAAATAGGATAAATTACAGCACTGTACTGGTAAGACTAATAAGAGACTCGTATAGCTTTACAACAGTCACAACGAGTCCACATAATGTTAATGAGTGTTTCGACCAATGATTGAGGCATTAATTCCGTTTATTTCAAAATTGACGATTTAAATATCTGGAAAGGAGGTAGACGGCATCCAGTGGCTCTTCCTAAAAGAACCCAAGTTTTCTATATAGAACTGAGGTCTGGCCACAAAACGACGTTGAATACCTTCTTCCTTCAGATAATTGTCAACAAGTGCAGCTCTGTGTGTCAGGCATTGTCAATCACAAAAAGAATTAGTAGCTGTCAAGTCCTAGGAATACCCCTGCATATTATGTTTTGATATTATAACCTTATAAACCCATTGCATTCACTATACCGACGGAAGATACACAGCTATGTACGACCATTCAACATGATCCCTCCCCACACAAAGATCCCACTAAAGTAGTGGTGGATTTCTTGGACGTTTGTAAGACGATAAATTTCAGTAGGCTCTCTGAAGATGAAAACTCGTCACTTTGTGAGCCCAATCTTTGTGTCCTTTCCATTTTTTGTTCTTTCTCGGGAAGACACATCCCACTGGTCGTTGGACGTAAAACCCCCCTCAGTTAACCGTGAGTTGGAAACCAATATTATGGACGACAGTACAAACTACACAAAGCTGTATTTGATAATGATTATCTGGAGCAAGAGGATATACGCCATATAGTGCGGCCTGCAAAAACACCCGATCTCAACTTTATAGAGAACGTTTGGGATGTACCAGAAACAACCGTTGCACACCATCAATCTTATCCCATGATACTTTAGACGTTAGAAACAATTTTGGAAAAACAGGAGTTGCTGCTACAATCACTGATCAGTACTCTCGTTGGCAATCATTAATTATGGTGCTTTTAAAGGTGCACTAGAAATGATTACCCTTATCAGTACCATGCTGGAATGTATCTCTTTTTCACTAATGTTGCTCTCTCTTTGCATGTCTCCCTTCATTTAGTTCCTACGTTATTTGTTATCGTTGTTATTGTGTGTCCGGCCTGATATTTATGTGTACCAAATTTAATAACATTAAGCTATTTTTGTTTTAAAATACTGCATTTTTTAAAGTTTATGACCTAAATGTTGGACATCAGTATAATATATTTAATCTAGTTGCGCATTAGACTCCTTTCCTTACTGCTTTAAAAGTAATAATCTTCCGATTTTATTATTTGTCACACATTTTTCAAAATTTAAATAACCTTTGTTGTACCTTAAAGTGGCATGGATTAGAGTAGTATGGTTTACATCTCTCACACCGATATTTCTAATTGTGTTTATTTCATCACTAGATCAGTAACCTTTTATTTGAACTCCATCTAATAATCCAATCATTATACAATTTGATAATTTTACACGTCTGTCTTTTCCCGCTGAGTTTTATTGATGGCATGATTTCTTATTAATTTTAATAAATATGATGGCGAATAAATTTTCTTTACAACCCCTGTCTTAACACCTATGCATGTTTAAACAAAATTTCAACAAAATATCTAAAAGTAAACTCTTTCTTCATTTAATTCATTTGGCTTACTCGCAACGTGTTCCACATTTTTCAAGACCGTGAAGCCCTCTTTTCGAGGCATTTTTAACATTCATGAGTTATAAAACTCTTCGTGGATGTCATAATCTGCCATATCTCTAATAAACCGCATCCAAAGCGGTGAACCCAGTGCGCTTCTTGAGCAATTCTTCGTTTCCGAAATAAATGTCATTAACATAGAAAACGAACGTATTGCAGCTCCCAGAAACGAACAGATAAGTTAAACTGCCAAGTGAAATGATTAATGGCCTTATTATGCGTCCGCGCATTTGAAACTGACGAACCGCCCGCTAAATTATGTAACACTTAATACGGAATAATTCATGATACTGTTTACCGTTTTATATCTTTGCTGTTAAAGATATCATCAGGATTGCGTGAGTTAATAACACAGCTCGGTAACCGGATTTTCTGCAGCCAGGTCTTCTGTAGATCACGAAACGTTGGTTTTCGATCGTGCGAGAGGTGGGTTTTCGAAAATTTTCTTTGAAAAAGATGTAAGCGCTTGGGTTTCTATTAATTTGATCTCAAATATTTTTAGAGCTTCAAAGTTATTTTATGATGCATCTCTTTCATTTTCTAAGGTGTAAATTCTAAGTATACTTCGAGCTGTAAGAATCGTTTGTGAAAAAATTTCCATTTTTTTGCAGTTCTTGTAATATTACAATCATGTGCATGGTGTTAGACGTTTTATTATTATATATATGGCTATTATTAGAGAATTTTGAAAACTGTTGTAAAAACAGATTATATTTGTGTAAAAATGTTTTAAAAATTATTTTTGAAGTTTCTTTTTGAAAAACAAATTATTAATTAATTTTATCTATAATAATATTTTAGAGGAAGGTTTTACTTCTTATTTTAATGAAAACTTGTGAGAAATGTTTCGAATCAAAATAATCTAATTTGTCTTAAGGAAAAGATTAATAAAATCATAAAGTAATATTCAAAAGGTTATCTGCGTGTTATGCTTAGGAAAAATTACGATCATGCAAATATTCGCGTGCACCGTTATATGAGATAATATAAATAATTATTACACACGTCTAATGAATTTTGCCAGTTTCAGAGTTCCTGTGATTCAATCTACAGTGAATTTTCTTGATTGAAATGCGGATAATATAATTCAACATTTTTACATCTAAAATAACATCAAGTACAGGACTAAAACATTGTTAAAAAAGATATCGGGGGGGGGGGGATGAGTTATTTTGAAATTTTACATTACATTTCAAATTCCTTTTTTTTTTTTTTTTTTTGGTTTCAGTTAAGAATTTTATTAAAGTTTGTATAAAGATGCTTACATTGTAACAAACATTTTTTTTATTGGATCTTCTATTTATATAACTTCAACTAATTTTAGAGCTTCGCTGATTCTGTTTACCATATTTTCTTAAATATTGTAAACAGTCAAATACAAATATAATTCCCTATAATAGAAATGGAGAACTTTAAAATCCATTACTTTTTAAATCTTGCATTTTTGAAGTAAAAATGCTTTTTTTAAAAATAAAATTCCTTGTAAAATTGACTTTATAATATAAACAATTACTTAGTTTGTCTTACTTATCCTTGGAACTATGTAATACATAAATGATAGATTAAAGGAAAGTTTTCAAATTTGAAGTAAAATTCTATCAATTTTAAAAGTCACAATAATACTTGACTGGAATTAGAGCACCTAGAAACTACATAAGAAAATCTAAAAGTTGTGATTTGTCGATATCTTGGAAATATAATCTAAAAATATCATTGAAAGAAAATTAATATATTTATTTTTGGTAAATGATGAATGATAAAAAATACATTATCCTGCGGAATTCATGTTATTAAAAGAGAATGCACGTTTTTAAAGTATCCGACTACCCTAAAATTGTGAATTTTGCCAAAAATTGCCAATTTTTTTATTATTTGATTTTATAAAACTGTCTTATTAGCTTTATGAAAAACACCAAGTTTATTACTTTCCGTTCTCTAGAACAAAAACTACAAGTATTTTATTAAAAGCAGATGCCATTACTTTAAGCAAGATATACTTTAAATTTTGAATTTTCCTCGAAATTCTTTTTTCAAAATACTCAAGCGGGGACAGCGATTGCTCAAAAAATTTTGAAAATAATTAACTGAAATTTTTTGTGTCTGTTCTGTATAATAGTAGAAGTGTTTTAACCTTCAGATTTATCAATCACTGTTTTATTACAAAATTTACAGTTCCTTATGTGAATATAATCACTGTCTTTTTAAGCAATTTCATATAGTAACTGAGATAAAGTGCTCTATTTTTTGTAAAAATTAAAATATCTCTTATCCTGAAGGTCATTTCGACAATGAATAACATAGCAACACATCAGAATTGAAAAATTGAAAATTTGTTCATAAATCTTTGGTACAGAATGGCCACCGTTTATGTTATTTTTTGTCAATTGTTACCCATTTTAGTTATAATAATTTAGTTTTCTCTTCTTAATTTTTGCATATTTTTCTTTAAATGTACTAAAAAAATCTAAAAACAACAAAAAAATCCACATATCTTCCTTTTTTTGTTACAAAAAAAATGTTGTCTCAACCAGTCGGATACCTTAAATTAAAATTTTTTTCCTTCATTTTCGGTATTTAATGATTAAGTAGCAAAGTTTTAATGAAATAATTTTTAATGTGTTTTAGATACCTCAAATTTTATTTATATGAATTTAGAATTGCAATAACAGAACTTTCAGTATTTTTTTTATATAATAAGCCAATTTTTAATTTTGTTGAATTATAATGAACGTATCAATTATAAGTTATTAAGTACGCCTTATACAATCCTGACAACTTTCATCACTATAATTGTTTTTTTTTATATGAATCACCTTTTTATACAATGCTTTTCACATTTCAAACTTCCGATCTCAAATTGCACTTTAATTTAAATTTCAAATTTTTTTAAATCTGTTTTAATCTTTAATCTGATAAAATCTTAACACATCCATTTCGTTCCTAAATTTTAACTATTTTAAAATCTGGCGTATAATGCGCATCTATACTTTCAAGCGGCAAATTTTAATTTTTTGTTATATTTGCCGCATAACGGGCATCCTCTTTTTTACAAAGAAGTTTGGAATGTATGTGTACAATGCTCTTATGTTTTTAAGTCATTTCTTTGAGTCATTATTCCAAGCTTTAGAAAAAAAATAGTAATAGTAAGGCTGGAACTACAGCCCTTTGAATTCATAAGGTATGTCATTTCTTTTAAATAAACAGTATTTCGATATATGTAAAAGTCTAACTTTTTTTTATCTGCATCGGTTTTTTTTTCTTTATTTTTAAAGTTCTCATTTTATACCCGATGTATAGCGCTCAACTGTAAATTTCAGTCTTATATTTGTGTTAAAAGTGCGCATTATACGCCGGTTTTTACGATTTTTTTATATAAGTTGCATAGTATTTTTTAAAAATTCTTACGATAATTATATACATGATACAAAGCAGATTTACGCGGAAAAAGTGCAAAGATTATTTCTTCGATTCTCGTCATCAACTCGTTGCGATGAGGTTAAAATCTAAATCCAGGGACAAAGATAAGGAATAATTTGATCCTTAATTCACTTAGAATCCGTATTTGGATTACTGCTTTCTAAGTAAGTGGGAGAGAAACTGTTTCGGTATATTTTATTTAAAACGATTGCTGTTGTTTTCTCTTTTCGAAATTAATCATTTGCAACGTCCTTCGTTTCATTATATATAACTTCTTCTTAATCTAGAAAACGGTTGTATTGATTTATTTGTAATCTCATAATACATTTGGTAAAACTGTGGCAACTATTTGTTTGCTCTAACATATTGAATGAATGTGATCACATTATTAATATTTTATAATTTTATCGAATACGAAATATTTTATAATTTTATACAGTCGTAATAATTTCTTCAAAATGTGTTGTATATCAAATATAGTAAAAAGACTATGTCTGTGCGGTTTCGGAACAAATACACCATTAAATAATTTTTAAAATTTTAGATAGTTTCCTTTAATTTGTCTGTATAAATTATTGATACCTTGCGAGGAAATTTTTCAAGATGCTTTCTTTGGAAGATTTGAAGTGCTTATGATTTCTAGTTTTGTTTTACATTAAATCAAAAGGCATTTTAAACTATTTTTTAAGTATATTCTAGTAGAGAAAATAAGATGATTTTTTTTAATTAAAATTTCTGAAACTTTTGGAAAATTAATGCATTATCTATAAGAAAATTACTTTGGAACTGAAACTTTGAATATTCTCAAATAATATTGATAGGAATTATACATCTTATATTATCACATGAACTTCTCAAAATAAATAAATAATAATGATGAATATTTATAAAAAATAAATAACTATGTTACCTTCAATACAATGTAAGCAATTAAATTCTTTTAAAAAGTTATTTATAAAATTATTACGATTGAAACTTTTTGCAGGTTTTTTTATAAAAATACATTTTTATATCGAAACATCTTGAGATGTAAGCATAACATATATAAAAATAAAAACTGTAATAAAAACAAAAACAACAAAAAAACCACTTTCCGTGAATTACCTTAAATTTTTTTAAATATAACTCATAATTTATTCTTTATTTAAAATGCTAATGTTTATTATTCAATTTCATGTTTGTATTTTCTGAAATGAAAGCTCCTGTACATAAGGAAAATTGTACTAAAAATTTCCTTTAAGTTTCTGGATATTTAGTCATTTAAAACGAAAAGAAAATGTAATTAACATAATTTTCGTGGATGTCTTGTATATATAGTAAAAAACTTACATAGTATTTAACCAATTCACAATAATTTTTAACCATTTCCCCTAACAGTGTCTTAAAAATAATGCATGACATTTCATAATATTTTACTTCTTTATTGTTTTCAGAAGAATATTGAAATGATTAGTTTATTAGAAAATCGCATTCAAAAAATTATTCCGTAGTTTTTTGTTTTGATTCCCAAACCAGTATTCTCTGATGGCTTATATGACACTAAACAGAATTTGATAGAACTATTCTCTAACACAAGCAATTTAAACGTTCCCAATTAATAATAAATAAAACAGCTCCGTCCGAATAATGTGGTCTTCCGCAGGTACCAAACCACGAAATTCTCGGTCAGGATCTATATGCTAAATACATCCGGTTTCCGGTATGTCACTTCCGGCGTTAAGTTCTCGCTTTAAATGCAGAAACATCAATCCGCCAGACGGGAGCTTCAATTGAGCGCGTGAATTTTTAATGACCAGATTTTTTTTTTATTCTTTATTTTATGCCTGAGAAAAGGAACTGAAATTGAAATTTTGTTTCTTTGTGTGTAATACCGGAAATTTTCTAAAAGTAACATGACATCGGTTTGCTTAAAAAATACGATGCATCATATTTCATTTTTAAAATCCAATGCGTGTTCGAAAGTATGTCATGATAATTCAAATGGCTATACAAAATATTGAAGGAATGTCAATGTCTAAAAAAAATTTTAAGCAGGGATTTTTTCCCTGTAATTTGGAATATTTTTTATATAAATGTACTAGGCACATTACTGATTTGATTGTTTGAATTGTAATCATATAAATAAAAAACATTGATATTTATCGATGAAAAATTTCAAATTTCAGATCTTTATGAAGAATATTTTTAATCTATAAAAGGAGTTATATTTTTTCTGTAACATTTATTTTACACTAATTGATAAAAAGAGGACAAAAAAATCATTGTATTCATACCAAATTTGGTTTACTAAAATATTGAGTATATTGAACATTTAAAATACTATATGAGTAATATTTTACATGGTGAAGTTTAAAAATATTTAACTAATTATTTGAATGCTTTCAAAAATAGCACATAAATTGTGTAAAATGTATATATTTATAAAATTTAGGGAACTTTTAAAAAAAATAGCAAAATTATTTTTGTTTTAAAATATGGAGTGTCCGAAAAGTATGACTACGCTTTCAAAAATGCATGATTTAAAAATAAACAAAGGTTTACACAAGCAGTTTTTATGTTCGATAAACAAAACTTTAATGTTTCTGTTTAGTGAAATGCATGCTAGACCACCAATCATACGTTTTACTACATTCTCACTTCCAAAATGGCTTCACCACAAAAACAAGCGCGAGTTAATTCAAGTTAAATCTGCAACACAGGTACAGCGTAGTTGGGGCACATGGCATGGGGCAATTTTGGAAATGAGAAGGGTTTTACATGAAAGGTTTTGCTGGCAACGAATGGGAAGAAGAGGCTTATATATATATATATATATATATATATATATATATATATATATATATATATATATAGTACCAAGACCACCTAGATCAGTAGACATAACATCTTTGGATTTATCGTGGGAACACTGGGAAAACATTGTTTACTAATCTCCAATTTAGTGACACTGATGAACTAAAAATTCGAAATACCGTGCCATTCAGAATGTTGAACCTGCAATTCTTCATAGAATATAGCTAGAAATCTCGTATGAACTCGATGTGTCGCGTGCAGGTATTAGTGTGCCCTTTGAAAGCATGCTATAAAACATTGTAAAAAGAGTATTTTCTTTATGGAGCATAAAAAAACTGTAAAAGAATATTTTTGATGTTTATTTGTAATTAATATTTGAATGTGAGTCATATACATTTTTCGGATGCCCGGTATTTTATATTATAACCTAAAATTTTTTAGTAGTTAGTAGTGCTTTGTATTTATAGTTTTCTATTATATATCCTTATTCATAATATTTAATAATTTTACGTTGCATTCAATTTTACGTACATACGGGAAAGTCATTTTGTTTCATTATGATCCTTACATTGCTTGCCTTACGACACATCACTTTAATACCATTTTAATTAATTAATTACGAGAAAAGGCACATTTACGTGTGGACTAGTAACAAATCGCATTTAAATTGAACTTCCTCGTATTTATTTATTTATTTTACATTTAAAAGTTTAAAAAAATACTTAAACGTATAACAAACACAAAAAACATACACATATCAGACATTTTTTTTCTGCTAAACTCTTGAATTTAATAATTAAATGATTATTTTTAATAATATTTCTAAAATGTTAAGGAACATTTATTTTTAAATCCGACCCTTGCATTGCATAACTTTAAGGTCGAGACGTAAAAATGTGTCTACACTCCATATAAATGATTCCTACAAAACAAATTTATCACATGTTTCCCTTAAAATTGAAGCCCCAGAGTGTGAAGTAGATCGTTAACCTAAAAAACAGTCATAATACAAGAAATGCAGGAAAATACAAAGCGCCCTAGTTTAAACACCTAAGTATGGGGTCGTGCGTTTATCTTAGCAGTGTTCAAAAGAAAATAGGAAGACGCTCATAATATATGACTTGTTTACTCCAAAATCTTCCTCAAGTTTGCGGTGGCACGGTAGGTTTTATACGTCGTAAAAAAATTGTTTCCGTTACAGAGCCTTGTTCTCGATAATATCAGGATTCTAAAATACTCTCACTTCTAGAACATAAATAACGTATAAGTTATGAAAACCGTGCTGTGAGAGAGCTATCTGTGCTTAGCCCAAAGGCATTATATTACATGAAGTATATACTCCCTGGGCGTTATTTTACGCATCGGTGTTTTTATGACACTTAATAAAATGATTGAAATTTTTTATCGCATTTATTTCTTCTCCTTAACGTTTAGCTCGATTATCAAGCTCCGAGGTGTCTAGTATTTTTATGCATGTAATTTACTAAGTAATATCGTATGGGAATCTTGAATGGAAATGCCCATAATAACCGAGTGAAAATGGATCCTATTTTTCTTGACATGTGTGTAACATTAGCAAAATAGATTGTATATATTTATCCATTTTAATTTAAGGAGATGTTTAAATACAACGTCTCAGATATATCGGCTTTGTTGCAATAGCTTTATGAAGCTCGTGAAATCGATAAAGGCTTTAGGAGATTATTAAATTGCAAAAGAATTGATGATTATCATTTATTTGAAAGTTAATCCATTTATATTGGATAAATATTGCCTCATGATTATATAACTGTTGTATTTATATTAAATTATTTTAATGTTGTTAAACAAATATTATTCCAACTATTTAGTAACCTATCTGGGTTTTCCGTGCTGATAAGTGAAATAGGAAATGTATACAAGAAATATGTTTATTCAACTGTTGAAGTTTATCAACTGTTCATATTGTAATTTCAAGCTGAGTGAATTTATTAAATGTTAAGTATCATTTGTGCCGTTAAATCACTAATTTTAATAAATGTAGAATAGTGTTTAACTGTCTTATATCTTTAGTAAATGCTTACACTTTATGTCTTTAGAATTTATTTATAAATACCTTCTTGCTCACAAAAAACAAATATATATCTGCTAAGTTTTTACGAAATAAGGATGTCTCGTGTTCTATGTTATCAAGGTGATTTTAAATTTCTAAAGAAACTTCAATTTTCTTTTAAAAGTTTAATCTTTTATTTTTTTAAACATTTATAAACCCCGTGCACCACGCAATGTATAACACGAGGGTGTACAACACACCCTCCCCGATTCCCCCGGGATTCGAGCCCAGTCCCTACGGCACCGCAATCAGCTTCACTGACCACTATACCGGATGGGCAGCTAATCTTTTTATTAAATTAAAAATTCAAACAGGGTACACTTTTAAAGTACCGTAAAACCTAGCGTATATCGCGCACTTTTAGTTCAAAAAATAAGATCGAAATTTAAGGGATCGCGTTATACGCAGGGTATAAAAAATGATAGCTTTAAAAATAATAAAAAAGATGGGCATAAAAAAATTACTTCTGTACATATCGAAATACTGTTTATTTAAAAGAAACGACATGCCTTATGAACTAAAAGAGTTGTTTTATAAGTATATTATTTTTTCAAAAGTCTGGGGTAATACCTCGAATAAATGATTTCAAAACATAAAAGCATTGTATACTAACTATTCAGATTTCTTTGTAAAGAAGGGGTGAGCGTTATACGGCGAATATACCTTAAAATCAAAAAAAATGCAGCTTGTGTGTGTGTGCGTGTGTGTGTGTGTGTGTGTGTGTGTGTGTGTGTGTGTGTGTGTGTGTGTGTGTGTGAAAGTATAGGTTCGCGTTATACGCCGGATTTTACGGTAAACAAATTTCCAAAGTCTAGAGTACATTCACGTGATTGTAACACAACTCAACACAACTACGACTAAACCACAACTATCCTACAACTAAACACCCACTTAAAATTCAGAAACATGCAAGAGAAAAAAAATGTTTCTTTCCCTTCATTTGTGTGAATACAAAAGCTGAGTATTCCAGTTTTATTAAAGTCAGAATCAAAATACGGAATATATATTTTATAAAAGAAAACGTGGATTTATTCAACTAATCTTTTTTAATTTTAAAATCAAACTCGGGGAGGAGTTTCTGTTTCTTTCTGTATTCAGGAATGGTAACATTCTATGCGGAGATTATGAAGCCAGCTTAAGGTATTGCCATAATCACTTGATCATAATTCAGAATTCGAGATCCATCTCTAGTATATGTTATATTATCCGTTGAGTTCATTACTTTAATGAACAGCCAATCAATTCAAAATCTAATTTGACTGCACTTAAGTTTAGAAGATTAGCAAAAAGTAAGGATACGTAATACCATTAAGGAATCCGAACACGTTGAAAATGACCAAATTCGGTCAAAGCAGATAGTTGTTTTTTTTATTGTATACAGGAATTTTTTGGTTTGCGAAACATACTTTGTTTTGTTTTTGCGTTGCATAGAGGCCAAAAGTTACAATCACTTTTATAAAATTAGAAAAACCAGAAGAGGATCTTTGATCTACCAGAAGTGGGCATTAAAACTGTTCAAAATCCATCATGGCGAGTCTGATAACTCAAAATGTTATAAATGTACTTCTATAAAACCTTTTATATAAACCTGATATTTATATTATTTTCCAGTGAATACTCTAAAATATTTCTTATTGTATGAATATTTTTTGAGTTATTGTCTGTTTTTAAATAATGGTATCATAAAGAGAATGTCAAATGTCTTATAATGTTTACTCTATCTGCTCTAAAATTTTTAAATTTTAACAAAACATTAAAATTTCAGTACATTTTCTAAATAAATGCATCTACTTTCTTTTAGTAATACTTTTATGATATCAGTTTATTACTTTTTTTCTTTAATTGCTTAAAAGTTTTTCAAAAAGTAATGCGAAAATTTCACTTATATTTGTTATTTTTGTAAAATTTAGATAATTGATTTAAATATTGTTAGTTAAATATTAGTATTTATTGGTATTGATTCCTAAAAAAGCATTTATAATGTTTAAATATGCTGTTTTGAAAAAAAGTATTCCGAACGTGTTCGGATACCTTAACTTTTCTAGTTATGTGTGTGTACGTATAAATTATGTGTGTTTAATTATATCCTTCGAAATAAGAAGAGAGGAATCCCTGTTAGAAATACATGGAAATTGCCAAACGTTGGTCGAGTGGTCTGTTTGAAAGAATATTTCATGCCTCGGTCCTATTCTGTAGCGTTAAGTGAAGACAATTTATAGTACGATGTAAAATACGAGGCTTGAGTTAAAAATATTCTTAGAGACTGGTATTAACCTTTGTAAAATATGCTTCATAGTATGTAACAAGCAAAAGTATTGGAATGGAAAATTCCATTGATCATATTCTGCTTAGATTATATATATCGTAAAATCCGGCTTATACACGCACCTATAGTTTCAAGCTGCATTTTTTAATTTTTTGGTATATTCGTTGCATAATGCGCACCCTCTTTTACGAAAAAAATTTAAATATACGATGCAATACTCTTACGTTTTGAATACATTTATTCGAAATATTATCCCAGGCTTTTGAATAAATAGTTTACTTCTAGAACTACAACATTTTAAGTTTACAAAGTATGTCACTTCTTTTAAATAAACAGTATTTCAATCAATGAGGAATTTTAATTTTTCTTATGTTTATCTCTTTTATTATTGTTAAAGCGATGCAATCATTTTTGTATCTGGCGTCTAACACACACCATTAAATTTTGATAATTTTTTGTGTTAAAAGTGAGCGTTAGACGCCGAATTTTACGGTATTTACATTTACTTAAATGATTTTGATAGTGAAAATTCATTTAATTTCAACTTTTTCAGACTACTTGTTATATACCAAATAAAAACTTCCGTATTAAACTAAAAACTGAGTGGCATTTTTTTTCTGGTTAAATGGTTCTTCGAATTTCATATATGCAAATCACCAATACAGCAGAACTGTAGAAAAAATTTCAATACTTTCCTTGGTAAATGCTAAAATTTATTGATACTCACAAGCATAAGTAAGAAAATACTTTTTCTTTGAATCTTTAATTATGCATGATCCTGGATTTTGAAATTGATTCTCGAAACTAAAGAGCAATATTTTTACTTTCCTTATGACCCACGAAGTTTAATTTAAAGAAACATTTAAAAATTATGAAAAAGGTAAAATTTCCAAACAAAATTTTACATTATTGATTTTTAATAAAAAATTAATTAATAACTAATGATTAGTCTCATTTATTCAATAAGCTTTTAGTAGTTTGTTAAGTAAATGGAACTAATCAATGGTTACTAATTCCAAATTAACTTCGTGTATATCATTCACAAAATCTTTAGTAGTACTCAGATTCATTATAATTTAAAATTAATAAATTATTAATTAATATTCATTAATTTATAAGAAAAACTAAGCTGATAATCAAAATTAATTAATAAGATGCTTCCTTCTTCATGGGTCTTTTTAATTTATAATTGTAGTAAAAATTGAAGATTTCTGTGGAGTTTCAGGTGGAATTTTTTTCATTTTCGCAGCCTTTATTATCACGATTCAATAATAACAACTGAATAAACACTTGTAAATAGTTAAGAAAGAAATAACAACTTATCAAACTTGAATCCACTATACGATTTGTCTACAATACTGTACAATAAGGAGCTTATTAAAAAAAATTAAAAAGAGCCTTTTATTTCACTGGTCAAGGATTATTTTATTTCAATTTATTCAAACCTGGAACTCAAAATATGACAACAAATGTTGTGAGTAAATAAAAAAAAATGTTTTTATCAAATCCTAACTTTGTAGCAGAAATCGTTTCTGTTGATGATTTGTTTAAATATTTCATACAAAGACAAAACATAATAAAATATAACATAATATCAATACAGTATATATGCTATAAGTCACACCTTCTTACTAATACAAAAATAATTTATGATTGCAGTTTGTTAAGTATGTTCCTGTGTGTATTATGAAATTCTTTTGGCAATTGATGGACCTAAGCATTTTTCTTTCAGATGTTCATTATTATATTTATCAAAAGTATCGGAAAATGCCCTAAGTCATTAATCACCTCTCATTTTTCAAACAATGGATAAATTATAATAAATTGAAATTTTCACCATGCATATTTTGGTACTAAAATGTCAACTGGCTAAATTATAAACCGAAATCTTCTTAGCTGCTTCAATGTCAACTTAAGTATAAAATATATATTATTAGTTATAAGTCTTCTGAATAATGATATTTATGTAATGTTTATTTTTTAATCTGCTGTATCGATTTTAATGTATAATCATAATTGTTTTCTAACACTGCATACATAAGATTGCATTTTTCTTTAAATGTATTATTTTTGATGATCAGTAGCTAAATATATTTTCAACAGCAAAGTTCTATCTATAGACGAATCATGTATGCTGCATGAAGATAAAAGATTTAAAGAAAAAGTAACAAAATAATTGCATTTTGATTTCTAAAATCTTTTCTTATATGGGGAATTTAATTTAAGAGCCCAAAATATTATACTAAATTTACCATAATTTAGTTTAACATCCAAATAATAATTGATTTCTAAAATAAAATATATACAAAAGTGATTTTTTTAAAAAATTGTTAGCGACGATTGATGGTTAAATATATTTGTAAAAAGCAATAGCTACAAACTTCAGCTTAACACATTTTTCAATGTTATTACTTTCTTATAATTAATATTCTAATTATCATTCTAATATTTCTCCTTATTAATTCAGTATCATATTTTACTTGATAAACAAGATAGAAATTACATTTTTCTCGTCTATATTTTAAATGTGTATAAAGGTGCGGAAAATATTCAATGTCGAACAATTTTTACTTGTGCATTAAGAATATTCAGGAAAATTTGAGATGTGTTCCTTCAAAACAACTGCATAAAAATCGAAATAACTGAATTTTATAAATGAATTTTAAAATAATTCAACCACGCACATAAAAAAAAATCATACATACAGAAAAGATTACCTTAATTTCTCACGGCACACGAGAAAATTAAACATTTGAATAATTTTTATTTAGCATTCGTAGAACTTCAAGCTCAAGATTTCAACATTTTAAGATCATATTTAAGAATCGAAATTGCTCATCTTTTTAACTTCAAAGATTACTAAATATTTAACTTTAAATTTCTCAAAATTATTTTGTCCCCTAAAATCCATACAAAAATTTCCTTGTATGTATTCAATTATCATTATTCATCATGTCACTCATTTTTTGATGAAGATAAAATGTATTTTGTTCATTATTCCAAAAATTATCAGAGTGGTAATTATTGATGTTTATGTTACGGAAAATGTATGGAAAAACGCAAAGATCATTATCAACAATGGAATTGTCTCCAGTCTGTAGATTGATGGTGGCATAAAGAAGCCATCAGAAGAGAATAAAATGCTCCAATTTGCATAAAAATGCGAACTATATTAAACTTTTTCACATACCCTAAGTTACCTAAGACTTTTCATATGATTTTTTCTGATAAACAACAATGGCATTTGCTTCTCATTATATTTGAAATGGCTTCTAAATTTTAGTATGACAACTAAAAATTTGGGCATTTTTATGAATTAAAATGTTATCCCTATCATTTAAACTTGACTCAGAACTACGAGTGATACTATTAATATCAATTATGCAACAAAAAGGGCTTTTTTTTAATTCCTTTCTTTGTGGTACATATCTAATATGTTTACAAAATGCTAATTGCAATATCTGCTGTTCCTGAAATTAAAAGTAAACAACTGAAGTACTTGCCTTTGTTTTACATTTAATAAAAATATCAGAACATTTAATAATTCGTCTTAGTCAGGTTTGACAAATGAGAACATATCGTACAATTTCATTAATAAAATTCTTGTCAAGAGTATAAATATAAAATGCAAATAAGACTTTCATAAATACCTCAAGTGAAACAAATTAGTTTCCGAGCGGAAATAAATAAAAAAATATAATTTAAAAAACCCTTCACTTATCGATTCCATTTTCACCCAAATGTGGAGCAGAGCACTGGAAGAAACGGAAGAAGCAAAGAAAAACTACTCTCTTGTAAAGAAAATTGAATGTTCGAACCGAAATTGAAAGTATGCCGCTCCCATAAACATGCTTCCAAAATGAAATCTCTCCTCACTCTTACCTTAAGAAGGAAAAAAAGACCAAATATCTGCCTCTAAAAACGCCCCAAAATTTTCAATTTTTTAGTGGATCGGAAATTACTTTCCTTACTCATCCCATGGTGCGAATAAGGACCAAATACTTTAATGCATAATAATTTCGATATTCTTCTATACGATTACTTCGGACCTACTTTTGTTAGGGCCAGAGCCCGTAAACAAGAATTGTACCTTCCCTCATCTATATACATATCTATACACGGATATATTTATATTTAGCTTTTCTCATAGCTCTTTTGAATTATTCATATTGAAATGCAGATAGGGAAAACGTAGCCGAGAATTTCTTCTCAATGATATTTGCTGCAAGGGTTCTGCCGCACTACCTTCTTTCTCGGGCACAAAAGTGGAATAACACATATGAAATTTACCAGAAGAAATTCCTCCTCCATTTTTTGTTGCGCAAAGTGCACTTACCGAAGAGGTGTTACGAAGAAAAGGCAGCTGGTGTTCTCGAACATTGCAGCTGCGTTTTCACTTTAAAAAGTCATCTGTTTTGTTGACTGGGAAAACGATCTGCTGCGTTCGATGGTGTAAATTCGTTTTCAGTCATTTGAGATGATATAATAGGGTTTTCTGACAAAATGTCGCGCATTTTGTCCCTACCTTTATTGGCAATTTTTTCTTGCCTCTTATATATCAAATAATACATTCAATACTATTTTACAGATAATACTCTAACCGGTTTATTGTTTAGTGAACATTGTGCATCCTTGTTCTTAAGTTATATTACTTTTATAACGGTTTACTTTGATTTCATGGAATACGTGAGGTATTTTATAAATTTACTTTTAAGTATACAAAGATCAATAACCAGATTCTAACAAACTCTAGGAATTAAATAATTTTTAAAAATTTTAATCAAAAGAATTAAAATTAAACATTTTGAGAGGTACAGTAGACTTACAAGTATCCAGAATGAATTGAAATGAGAAATCCTACTTAACAAAAACTCAGAACAATTTATTTGTATTTTGAAAATGTTTCAATGCACTTAAAAGAAGTAAAGTTTACTTTTTTATTATCGCTTAAACTAAACGAGAAATCTCGTGTTTTCAATAGACTTTCACTGTATGGTGCTACCTAACTTTCTCAGGATTAATTTTTGTGCAGTTACTGTTTTATTGATGTTCTAGTAATTAAGAATATCTTTAATATAGGTTAGCGAAAACTCTGATTTACACACTCCATTCCAGTTAGAGGGCTTGCTTTTTGCGGGGAATGATTCATTTTTAAATGTCCCCGTAATAAATGGTACAATTTTATTGTTATTCAGCCTTTCACTTCGTAGTAAATTGTCTTCATTTTTTACCATGCTGCTTCTTTTACCAACATTTTAGAAACAATTTTATAAATTGTAATGTATTCAGTGCTTGAAATACTGTTTCACAATCAGTGCCTTCATAACCAAGGAATTTCTTATCACTTTCCAGTAATATTATTTACAACTACTTTTTAAAATTTGACTATTAAAATTGAAACAGTAGCCGTGTCAGAAATAGTATACAATACTATCAAATTCTTACACCGTTTTTTTTTTCGTCCGAACTAATTACATCTTAGAAGAGATATCTTATAGATTTATTTTATTTGCTTAATTTATTGAAAATGCAGTATTTTTTAAAATTCTTTCACAGATTTTGACGATGATTTCCTTGATCATCTGCTTCCTTGTTATTCACTCCCGGATTACTGAGAATCTATTTTACAACAGAAGCAAAGCTTATGTTTGAAGAGGGGGAAAACACAGCTAGAATGAAGAAAATGAGATTTGATTTGCTTTTAAAAATTTGCGTCTCTCAACTCAATATCTAAACTCAAACACTCTCATTTAGAGCCAGATACTAATTTCGTGCAAATATAAGACACGTATGTAAAAACTCAACTTACCTTCTCATGTCTGTATTTGAGAGGTATTTTATGTAAAAAAAATAAGCGCTTTATACTTCGTTGGTTAATCTATTTGTTCAAGCTAACGTTTAAAAATAATTGTGGACCCACTGTAAAAATCAATAGAACAAAAAGCTAAACATGCTAAATGAAGTAAGATAAATAAGAATGAACCACGCATATTTCATGAAATACAAAATCTGAGCCTATTTGCAATAATTAAATGATCAGAGATAGATATTCTACGGTACTAAATGGTTTAAGTGATTGAAAATAAGACTTCACATAACCCGTCGTAGAACGTCATTAAGTTTACGAGATTTGTAATATTTGAGTCTCATTCTTGTTTTAAAATATTTAATGTTAAACTTTAATTGTTATATTTGAATATAAACACATTGAATATCCAATAAGACGCATTATTTTAAAAGTAAATATTAAATCCTCAAGTAGTATCTTCACATAACAAATGATTGTCTCAGTTCTTGAACACTGTTGCTTGGAACATGTATTTTCTCACACTCAGCTACATTTAGAAGAAAAAAAAGGAGGAAAAAAGAAGTTTCGAGAAAGTTCTCATCAGGATCGTGATTGTTTATATCTTTCTTGATGATAAAAATTAACAGTGACGGGTGAGTGAGTGAATATCAATTCCGTCGCACCATTTAGTAACACGATAGCGGACCTAATAATTTTAAACCCTGGTCAAGTGACGAGATCGACATTTTAGCTGACATTACCCCTCTACTAACTTCCACACCACACCAAAGGGAGGACGCTTGATCCTTGCCATATGTAACGTGAACCAGGTCCTCTGCACGGCTGTTCTTAAGCGGTACAAGGCTCTAACTCATGACACGCCAGCCACCAATCTGTTACCTTCACCCTTAGGTTACCGTGGCCCCTATTAACACTGAAGAAAATTTACCTTAAAATTTTCACTTTCTTTACTTTCTTTCTTGCATAGTAGGTAATAAAAGATCGAAGTCAAATATTTGATACCTCTTTACCTCATGTTCTTAAAAATGTCCGAATTCTTAAGAGTTATAGTTTTAATCTGTGTGTAGAATAATACTTTTACGTAACTGACATTGTCTTACTCTTTTGTTGCAGCAATACCTTTTACGTCAGATTAAGTTTCGTAATGATTAAGTCGCAATTTATCATAACTTACATTATGGCATTAATTAGTTTCGAAATTTATCAAAATCTTAGCTCTTAAGAGGAACGGTAATTCATCAACAGTATTCTTATGCAAATGATTTTAAGACTCGTGGAAGGATAAGGATACCTTTTAGAGAATAAAATACATGAACACTTCGCTTTGATAAATATTATTTAATGGAATATCTCATTACTAGCATTTAGCTGTTGCATTTAAAATGGCAATGATGTGCCTTGGCATTAGGAATAAGTGAACATAATAAGATCTTAAGAAATATTTACGATTCTTCGCATCAAAATAATAATTGTTTATTTTATTACCAGTAAATAAAATAAACAGAAAATAAAAATACATTTGAAATTTCATACCGAAGAAAATATAAGAGGTTTAAATCTGATAAATTTAGACGATGTTTCCCATTGGGTTTGTTGGGTTAAGTTTGTATTCAAATACATACTTAATGCTAATGCAATCATCCAACTAATGTTAAGCAAAGTGAAATATGTCACGTGTTTTCGAAAATATAAAAAGGTATAAATATTCCGCAAATTAATGAATGATATATTAAAATTCTAATCTTAAACTAGTTATATAACTTACATAAGTTATTAAGGTTTCTAATTCAAACCAGGGAACACACATTCATAGTTCGTTTTATATAGAATATATTATTTTTTTGTAGATAAACAATTTGCTATAAAACATATTAAGCTATAGTATATATATATATATATTTATTGAACAACCATCCTTATTTTTCTAGGCACATTTTTAAAAGATTTATCTTTAAAATAGGATTCATATTATTTAACCTACAGAAGTTCTTTTTTTATAAACGTAGCATTTATCATATCAAGGAACCTAAGACAGAAAATTTTTTAATAAAACTACGAGACCTAAAAATTAAATATGCTTATGCCAAACCATTTAAAAAACGAATAGATAATAAAATATCTATCACATTTTTGCATGTATGCCAACATCATAAATTGTTCTAATTCAATAACTGTACATTTCTGTAAAGTAGTTATGAAAAGTTTAATTTTAAAAGAAACATGTTTGCCACTTACTTCAATATTCCAAGAATATATTCAGATAAACTAAAGTCAACGACAAACTTTATTCAACATATTATTTGTTCTATAACCAATACTATAACAAGATACAGATCACACAATCATGCAACAAATTCTAAGATAAAATTCGAACTAAGAATTATTCTTTTTCACACACTATTTTTAATCAGTTGCAGAAACAGTTATTTGTTAAACAATAAACCAAACGATTTTATGCTTTCAAACAATTCTAATATTAAATTAAATAATTATAGCTGTCAAACAATTTATAATAAAAAATAAATTAAATCTGCTAAGAATTATTTTAACACACATATCGTTTGCTAGTTTTCCTTAAAATAAAACAGTTTTAGAATAGTAAATATTTTAACCTATCTATTGGTATATAATTATAATCAATAGTGTAAAAATGTTTTACAAAATTAAGAAAAAAATATAATTTTTCAAAAATTAAAATTAAGATACCAAAACATCAGTTTTGCATCATGATCTACGAAAAATTTATTACCAATTTCATTTAAACCTGGGTAGTTTTGGGGTTGCTATAACTTTTGATTATGAAATGGATCAGTATTATTTTTCATTCTATTCGTTTCTTTTTTCATTCTTTTCACTTGGACGGAATTTCATTCTAATGCACAAATCATTTCATTTCTGGAAATTTGATTTGTATTCGAGTATTTTCTTTTGTAGACTTTCTAATAACACATTGAACAATTTGATATCATTATTTATTCATCATAGGGATGTACACGAGATATAATACATCTAATGACACACACCACTGTTACTTGGATCCATGAATATGCAGCTCGAAATATATTCTCATTACAGAGTCCGAATTTATTCTTATGAGAAAATTATCCAAGGCGCCAAGAAAACGTCAATATTCCAAAGAAATTGAGAGATCGGAAAAATAAAATCCATACCGACCATCTGTTACTTGTTTGGGTGATTATTCGATTGAGTGAAGGATACAATAAAAGAATCGAATATAAAGAGCAAATATAAATAAAAAATAACAACCATTTTGGCTACATTGTTCTAAGATATCATCAGAGATAACAAAAAAAATGTCATTTGAATAACCGCACTTCATAAGAAAGGCAATCATGGTTTATTTATTTTATAAGGTTTTATTTGAAAAACTGGTAATGGACCTAGAATCCAAAACTGGAAAGTGTAATATTTATTTGCTCTGATATATTTAAAATTCCTGAAAATAATGCATGCTGTTTTAAATTTCCTTGTGACGGTTATTTTATAAGATTTTTATGTATAAAACTAGAGAAAATTTCATATTTATAGTTGATTTTATAAATTATATTAAATATTAAAATTAATTCTTAAGCTTTTTTTAATTTACAGCTTTAATAAGGTTTGTAACAAGAGAAAACTTAGAGAATCATTGAAGAGAAAAAGTTTAATAGGAAATAATGAGTCAATTGTAATGCTACTGTTTTAAACGAATTCTATTATAAGCAATTTGTTTGTTGTACTTTCGCGAAACAGAAATTATATTTATAAATGTAATGAATGCATTAAATCTTCAAATTCTTATAAATTAAAGGTTTATGTTGTGATGTGGACCTTTAAGAGCATATTTGATATTTTACTCATAAGTTCCATTATAATTTGATATATCAATAATTTTGGACCTGTAAAAACCATTTTTAGTCAAATTCTTTTAATTGCATTTATTCAAAATGTTTTGTATAATTTAATCGTGTTTATTATAGTTTTTTTCCAAAAAACATTAAACGAATAAGTATTGTATCATTTTAACTGTAAGAACTATTATTTTTAGGATTTAAAATATGGGTAGTAAGTTTGAAAGAAATTATAGCATAAAAACATGCAAACTATTTAATATTTTCTTTTGGTTATCTTATTCATTTCAAGCGATATGCACATTACGCATAATTCTAAAAAAAATTTAAATAAATTATAATTATGTAAGTAATATATAAATCTTTCTAATTAATTTCAATCTTTCTTACTTAAGATTTTTAATATTATACTTTATTCTAAATTTTTTAAAAAAATGTACAACAATCATAATTAACAAAAAATTATCTTTGATTTATTCTTCAATTTTGTAAACTTTAATATTAAAACATAATAAAAAATAATCAAATCATTTGTATTCAATATTCATCTCAAAAAAAAATTTAGTTCTCAACACAAGTTTTCAATTTTTATGTTATCTGCAGAAAATTAATGAATTTAAATTAAACTCATATGTTACTAATCTTAGTGTAAAAATATTACTGTGCTGAATTAACAGACTTATACATCTCCTATTTCCTACGTACATAAAAGAAATACAATTTAAGAAGTGTTTTTTTTTAATTTCTAATGGGGTGCGGATTGGTGTTTTACCATAGCAGACCTAGTACATTCTTCGGAAGCTGGTATCTCTTTTTAGTGTGGCACCCTATAGGCGGATACCAATCACTGCAGGTAATTTTGACACCCAGTTTCCCCTACCTGAGGCACCAGAGCTCTGACGATGCGAACCTGCGCTAGGATTTTATTTTGCGAGAGCACCCAAGCTAAACAAACATTCTATGTATCTTTTACCTGCCGTTTAATCATACGATATGACCACTGTTTATTTTCTGCATCATGAAAATCCACCGACTTGGGATGGCATATGGCACATTGCTGATACGTTTACACTACGCAGATATTTTCAATACAATACAAAAAAAAAGAAAAATGGCAAAGTAATAAAATGTTTAATTAAATCCAATCGAATACAGTACCAGAATTAAATTTACATTTTCTTCGTTAGAAAGGGTTTGAAAGTAACAAAAATAAAATTTCTTGTTTAAAAAATGAAATATCGTGATGTTATTTTCACAGAAACACAGAACATGTTAGAATATAAAGTTAAAGTACAATTTAAAGCGATATATTAAAAAAATCGTCTATGAAAATTAAATGTTAGTCCTTCACAAGTTTTGAGAGACCTATAATTCTAAAAGCAAAATTTTTTCATGCTAAAGCTCAATGATTCAAGAAATCCTTACCCTTTTTTTCAAATTTGTCTTCTCAAAAAGTATATTCCACGCATAAAAAGGTAGAATAAAGAGAAAAAAGAAAGCACGAGCGAGCAATGAAGAAATCACGCCAAAGGAGCCGATAAGAAAATTAGTCAAAAGACTTTCAATAGTCTCGAACGTAGTGCGTGCTGAAGTAGCGGTAAAACTTTTGTTAGATTTCGAATTTCACTAATTTAGGACGAGGAACACAAAAGCCGGCTATTAGCATGGCCGTAAAAATTAAATCCCAAAAATGGCCATCCTTTCTTTCAGCGTGTGCAAAGTGCGGTTCAGGCACAAAGAAAAACCGAACACTTTGCCGAATATTAATTTAAGTGGAGGGGGAGGGAGAAATATCGAGAGTAGATGCTCATAAATTTAATTTAGGTGACATGAGGGAAAGGGATATGATTTGTTGGGAATGCATATGCTTGTTTCAGAATTATTAAGTTAGAACGGTTTTAATTAAATCGAGTTCGTTACTCGTATATTTTGGAAGGATTTGTAAAGAACTGATATCTGGATGTTGTATATCGCTCTTTTTGACTCGTTAGTTTTACTTATGGATATAATTAAGAAGGAGTGGGTAAACAAGGAAAATATTCAGATACAAAGAGGGTGAGTTTTTAGCGGATTTGCACTGTTTATCGTCGTTAAAATTAACGAGACAGGTAAAAGGAATGCATCTTTTTTTTAAGTTCCTGAAAATTATTTATGTCATATGAAAACATTTCGTATTTAATTTCATATGTTACATTGATTAGTATTCGTTATTGTTGATATTTTTTGCCGAAGCTTTTGATGATTTTTTATTGGAGTTGAGTGACCGAGGGTTTTTTAACGACCGACTTTAAAGCTACATGAGGACTGTTGGTGACGGAACATTTAATTTTGAACCATGGTAATGTGACGAAGACGACACCTGAGTTAGTATCTTCTCTCCGAACTTCTACAGCAATGGGAAAAATTTAAGCCTTGATAGATTTAACGTACATCAGTTCTTCTACTCGGTGGGTCTTCTACAGATCTAGGTTCGAGTTAGTGAACCTGTGACCATAACCTCAAAGGTATGGCCACTTGATTGGAGTGATTTAAAGTTTGTTAAGTACCTTTTAAAATTGCAAAATTTGTACCAAAATATGTTTTAAAAATAGAACTTGAAGGTACTGTTATTTTATTTAATAATAATTGTTTTTATTTTTGTCCTTTTATTTCTAATCCTATTTAAAAAATTTCAGAATTTACACTATATTTTATTTTATGTATACCGATGTTACTTCTTTCTAAACTAGAATACTGAAGTTTTACTGCATATTGTTCATGCAGTTGCAATATTGTTACATTAATGCTTTAAATTATTCTTAAAACCTGATTATCGATTGAAAGAAATATATTTCGATTAGTTTATGAAATATCACACATTACCACTACTTAGAATATATCTAACGCATTTTTCTCCAATAAGATGTAAAAGTATTAATATCTTTGTAAGATGGTAGAAAAGTTTTATTTTTCTTATTTCTTACGGTAACATCGAAGACTTTTCAAATTATTTTGTCTACGCTCAAACATTTGATACAATTCTAAAGATATCTTATAGATTGCAGGAGTTTTTGTAATGTTGTTTTAAGCTGTTTATCTTCTTTTACTGGGTCATTCAGTTAGTTTGCTACAGATTTATTCGACAGTTCTTGTTATTGAAACATATTGATACAAACTCTACTTTTATTGATCTCAAGAATTAAAGTAAGACTAAGTTCTTTAATTTTTTTCTCCTTTCAAGGAGAATTAGATGCAATAATAATTTCTTAAAAGGGATCGAAATTCAGCTATAAGGAAAGGAGTGAGGTTTACTACTTTTAGGTATTTCATTTTGCAATTTTACTTTGCTGTATTGAAGTTATTTCTTCCAGCAAATCCAAGTTCATTCCAAGCGTTGTTTATGCAAATATACGAAAAGCTAAAGTGAATAATACTTTCTAGTTTATAAGCTAACGAAGTTTTCGGGAACAATGATTAGTGCTGTAAATTGTCCTATTTCCTGAGTAGAAATCGCCATCAATAGTGACTATGACCACGTAAATCCTATTTTGAGCCTTATTATTTTTCCTTAATTAAGAAAATATCTACCTTCACAGTGTTTCAACTGCAGCTTATGTAAAATAATTTTCTGTTAAATTATATTGTTATATTTCCTTCAAATTGAAATTTACTTTTGTCTTGTTTCTGTAGTTGAAAATCTATCAGCTGTCCCTTATACTTAGTTAAATAAAAATAATTATTATAGTTTCAGCTTCATTTCATTTTGTCTTCAGATTTCTCGAATTGCAATACTTATATAAATTAAATAAACTCAAAAGGTCTAAATTCCCTTGAAAGACAAATAGGGATCACAACTTATTTTTTCGTTGTTCTGCCCTTTCAAATTGTTTATATTAATTTTTCTTCCAAACTGTTGTGTATTCATAAAAACCTCTTACCTGTCTTTTATTTTTTTTAAAAAAATATTAAATGTTCATTTTGTACATAAGTTATTGTACCATGTAACAATATTCTCTAATTATACGTATAATGATCAAAACGCTCGGAGATAAGGTGTAAAAAACCATACCCTGAATAGTTCACAGTACTGTAACGTTTTTGCTGGAGTCGTCCAAAACTCAAGTGTGTTGAAAGCAAACTCTACAGACTTAAAATAAAACGAGACGAGCGAGTGAGCGTGATGCGCTGTAGCGATTTGGGAGAATATAGTTGGAGTTTGAAAAAGGATTTGAAGAGAGAAACGTTAAACCTTTTGGCTGTGAAGATTTTTTTGACACTACCTGTACGCTACGTCAGAGTAACTAAGCTCATCCCCTTTTAAAGTAGTTCCCTTCGTAGACGGCACACTTCTGCCAGAGTACGTATAACTACTGGAAGCACATCTGAAAGCCCTTTTTCGTAACCTTCTGAAAGGCCTCCTGCGATGCTGCTTTCACCTCATCTGATGATACAAAACGGCTTCCCTGTAAATGTTTTATCATTGGTGGGAACGAGTAAAAGTCACACAGGGCTAAGTCTGGTGAATAGGAGGGATGTGGAAGCGCGTTAGTGTGAGTTTTGGCTAGGAACTTTTTTACTAATTGTTATCAATAGGCTGGTGCGTTGTGATGCAGAAGATACTAGTCATCACTCTTCCAAAACTGAGGCCGTTTACAACGAATGGATTCCCTCAAATGACGTCTCCGAGAAGTGCGTAGCTTCAGCGACTTGTTCAAGTGTTTGGCGACTATCTTTTCGAACACATTCAGACACCCCCGTAACATTTTCCGCGTTCCAAAGTCTATGTATTCATTGTCTACGATGGATTATCGGCCCTTTTTAAAACGCTGATGTTTTTCGTAAACTTAGGATCTCGCCATGGTAGATTCACCATACACCTTACTTAGCATTTTCAAAGTCTCAATTGATGTTTTACCTAAGCATTGACAGAATTTAATGTTCAACGCTGTTTAAGAAAAGCCATCGTTCTTATATGGCTGAGCAAAGCTAACTAGCTTCGGAAGATAACAGTTGTGCGTGAGCTTTGGTCACATGACGTTGACTAAACTAGCCTGGCCAGATAGGAGAGGGTTGGGGGAATCCATTTCAAATAGTTAAACTTTTAAAATTTTAAGTAGTACTTGCTTTCATCCTCATCAAGGCCGCAGTCCCCGATTTTTGGATCATACTACATAAACTGATAATGTTATTTTTTTAGGTTTGCATTTTTCTTTTCATTTAACAGATGTTTGATTGTGTTTAAATATCGACAAGCTTATAACTTTTATTTAATTTTTTCCTCACCTTACTGATATAATTTCTTTAGGTATGTATGCATTTTACGATCCTGAGGTGGGGACGTGTAACTTTTCTTTCCTCTCGTGATGTTTAGCGTTTTTCGGTAAATATTAGTGACGCGACCCCTGGATATCTTGATAACTGTTTTCCGTTTTTAATTTTCTTCATTAGAATTCCATCTTAGCTTTTCTTCCTGTCTTTCTTTACAGTTGTTCACAAATATGCGTTTTTCCTCCATAAATGAATAAATGTTTTGGTTATCCAACAATATATGGCGCTTGCATCATTATAGCCAATTCCTCGAAATTGTACAATTGACTAGTTAAATTATGTTTTCTTAAGAATGGTTTTAATTTCAAAAGAAAAGAAAATAAACAATGAATTCATCGTAAAAGAAATTATTTGCAGTATTTTTACTAATTAAAAATAGGTGTTGATATAAATTTATTTTCTTCTCCTTTATACATTTAAAAAAGAGGTTAAAGATATTATAATAAAAATTTTAAAATTTGCACCCTTTTTTAATTTTTTTCGTCAATAAACTTAGTATTCGAAATACAAACAAAATACTATTTGTTGTGAATTATGGACCAGGTCGTCTGAGTGGGTGGAGCGTAGTTGACACCACCCTCAGAGCCCACGTGGTCCATCTCTATAGAAACCATATGTAACGGATTCTGTCTCAATTGAAACTTGAACTTGGCTTCGCATAACTAGATATGTTGTTGTTTACTCATAATTCTTGGCTTCGGCTAATTAGGTGCCATTGTTTACTAGGATTTTTATCTCGAATATTAGAATTATCTTTAGTTTCAGTCTAATTAATGTAATGGTTTAATTTGTTAAAGATTGTTAAGTTTATTGTTTGAAGTTATTGTTTCCAATAAATCCAGGAAAAAGACATTTCTAGGACTCCAGAATATTATTATTATTTTATAACACCACACACACCCATCAGTATTTATCCTATTTAATAAAGCTGTTCCAATTTTTTTAACTGAATTTATGAAATCGCTTAAAAATGAAGCACGATAAGATTATTGCTTTAAAATATGGAAGTTTCGTAGGAACTCTACTTTAAGGGCTCCATATTATCACTTATTAATATTATTATCTTTATAGCTGGTGACATAGAAATCGAATACCAAGTTCCGTTTTGCAAAGAATGACAAATGTTGCAATTTAAAAAGAATTGTTTCACTAAGTTTTCGCGTTGTGAGATTTAAAAGACCGATATTCTAATTCCTTTTTTGTCCTGGTCACTTAATTCATTTTTCACCTGGTCGCTCCACATATTGTCTTCAATAGTTTTGGTATAACTGTAGAGAGAAATTATTTCGATGTGAATAATTATTCGTTCAATTTCTTTTATTCTCGTGGTATCTCTTCTTTACATTGCATTTCATAAAAATTTTAATTAAAATTGTTAATATTTATATTTTATCAACTAAGTCATTTACATCGTTATTTTCTTTAAAATATTGAATTAATGCTTGTTCATTAAAATTGCTTACAATCACAAAAATCTGTAAAAAGTCTGCTATGTTCATAACTACCTCAAAAACATAGGTTTAATCAATTTCTTTCATTATGGTGTTTATTTTCAATAAATGCCTTAAAATTGGAAATTGTTATAAAGTTCACGAGATTCTACTAAAGTTGAATCACATTGCAAAATATTTATTAATATACATATAAATATTTTGCTCTCTTTATAATAATAATGATTCTTCATTGCTAAATTTATAAAATAATAAGTCAGTGTAACGCAAATTCCATGTATTAACAAAATTTTCCGAAAGAACCTGTAATTATATAAAAAAATAAACACACATTACTTCTCATATTTTGTACACATTTTAATGTTTTTAATACCACTAGCTATTGACAGATAATCATAAAAACATGTATTAAAAATTACGTAGAGAGCATCAATTAATTCAAAGCTTATTAGATAAATTTTATAAAAACCTCCATATTAGAGGTGCATTCATTTTAATTATGCATTAAACACCCTTAGTCTATGTACGCTGACTCTTTTAACTTTATTTATGTGTGGTTTTGCTTGATATATATTTACCTTGAACTCTTCAAAATTTTTAAATATTGAATAATTTAACGCTTATATTTTAAAGTATTTAAATGATTACTCATTTTAATATTTTGCACATGAATCATATTTAATTTTAAGAAAAAATTCAGGGCTGTGTATTTTGTTTTAAGGTTACTAATTTTGTTCAAAAAATCTCTATCTATTTTGAAGATTCAAAAGACTGCATGCTCTTAAACTGGCCAGACTATAATTCTATGTACATCCATCTAAAAACTAAAACAGCATTAAGCTTAGAGCAAATAATAAGAACTCAAATATAGCTTAACCAAGTAATGGCATGGGAAAAGTATTTTTTTGGACAAAAAATTAGCTTTAAATATAATTGATGTGGAAAATATTTTCTTTCAATGATGAAAATCCTGACAGAGAATAGTAGAAGGTCTTCATGCATAAATTTTAGAGGATTTTATATTTCTGAAGAAAGTTATTTGTATTAAAATAGTAAAGGTAAAACAGCTTCATTATTACAGGCATCGTGGTAATGTAATAACATGTGAAGCTAAATTATCTTTTCTTCTATATTTCTGAACTTCATGTTTTTATCGCTGAATTTAATAATTCTGAATTTCATTTTCAATTTATTTTGTATGCTTGTTATTTATGGAATTTTTCAGCTTTTTTGAGTACAAAAACACAACAAATTCTCTTTCAATAGTGTTTGAACTGCATGGTTATTTGAGGCCGTTATTGGTCATGTATTAAGTTGGACGGTCTTCTCATTATTAGATCGAGATAAAAAGGATTATCAGTATCATTAGTTATAATTATAAGCACCTGATATACATACATATTATTATATATCCATTCTGAAAAGATGGTAAAAAGATTCCATAAGATGTTTATCTCATACCTACGCCGGTAGAATATACAAAACGTGTTAAATAACTCTTCCTAAACGTATATCACATGGATAATATAAGAAACATCAAATAACCAAATAAAGAAGAACAAAGAATAAATTTAGCTCTCATAAAACTTTCCACGTTTACAAA
Source organism: Trichonephila clavata (assembly GCA_019973975.1). NCBI lineage: Eukaryota > Metazoa > Arthropoda > Arachnida > Araneae > Nephilidae > Trichonephila > Trichonephila clavata. The sequence continues at coordinate 87,842 of BMAO01012332.1, forward strand.
CATAATTTTTACTTCCTCCTAACTGAAAAATTTAAAATAAAAATATTAATTCTCTGAATAGTATGCAAGTTTTTTTTATCAATGAATAACTAACTATTCTGCAGTTTTCTAAGTAAAAACAATTTAGGGAATATTTTTGTATTGAGTTATTTATTAATTTCGAACACAAGAACCTTTAGAAAAGGAATTCTTTTCACAAAAAAATATCATACTGCTATCCGTTAAATACCTCACCTATAGATTTTTTCCTCTTAAATTGCCAATTTGTGAAATTAACTAATTATTAATGCTTACAACAAAAAAATAATCTGAAGTAATTACTATAACTCTGTTACTATATACACTGACAATGTCACTAATTAGAAGATGAAAATTATTAATTAGTAAAAATCTAATTTACCAGATAAATTTCACTAGTTAATTTAATAAAAATATGATTAATTGAATCTCATTAATATATTTTGAATAATTAATATGTCAGGATGTTTACGATTTACATAATGAAGCCCTGTGGGAGGTCGCTTACAGAGAACGGAAGACATTAAATTCATGTTTTAAGTTTTTATTTACGATTTTGTTATACAGTGACAAACGAAATACAAAACTTATTTTTATGGGAAAATATATATTTGCTTTTGTTAATTTCGAGGGATTGATTATTTAAGTACTTCCTGTTAGAAGTCTTTTGCGTAACAATGTGTTTCAAATGAAAATATCTCTGTCTATCTTTATTACAGGATATTCTGTATTCGCTATAGTATAGTTTTATCTAATATTAATATAAATTTCATTGATTAAAAATTCTAAATTTGTTCAATTTTTTAATAAATAACTTAGTAAAACAGTTTATGATTTTTAAGATTATTTATCATTTTTGGCACTTACGTACTATAGCAACAATTCTAACTTTCAAGATAACTGGCCAAGTTGGCAACACCAATTTCGTATTTGTCACACGCGCTGAATTCGTGATTATATGGTTCGTTTTATATAATGTCTCCCATACTATTGCTATAATACGTAAGTACCTCATTTTTACAATTATTAACCTCATTTTTAAAGTTTTATTAAATTAAAATATTTTTCATAAAACACACATTTGAGCGCATATTTAACAATTCATATTGCTAGCAATTCTATAACTATAGCGATACATAAATTTCCATAAAAAGTCAATGTTCGTATATTTTGTATTTTTTTTCTGTTTAATTTGTAAACTTACTTCACATGTACTTTTCTGATCTTGGTTGAAGAGAAGAAGAATTTCTTTAATTATGAAGGGCTTAAATATAATTAAGAAGTTAAATTTTGATGACAATATGAAATATTCTTTTTTTCATAATGAATATAACTTTTTTGACATTTCATTCAGTATTAATTAATAAAATTGACGTATAATAATCTGACTACGATTTCAGATATTGTCGTACTATTATGATCGCCTTAGACATATTCAATTATCTACAAAAGTAAGGCTTTCAGGCTGAGAAAAGTTTGATATCATACTTCTGTAATCAGAATTAAGACATACATGTTGGAAACTATTTCATACAAATAAATACTTCCCTTATTTTACATTTAAATCAAAATTCAAACTTAAGGGTTTCCAAAATCAGAATAGACTTCCTTGGCAGGTTTTTAGATTTAAAAAACTGCTCATCCTAGGGAACAACCAATTTTTCAATCTGCTATGGCCTGGCCGAATTATCCGGACTGCCGCGTTATCGAGTGCCGAGTTTTCGGGACACACACACACACACTGCTGTATAATATATTTTATATTCTATGCACTATATGATATATATTATGTTTATTGAAGTAATAACACTATTTGCTTCGAATTTCTTATAGAATTCAAACAAAACGCTGTTTTTACGCCATTTCGAAACACAAATAACGTTATGTATACTTTTTATTTTTAAAATAATTAGCTCCTAAGAAAGTAATAGAATTTGCCTCATAGGAAACCTCAGAAAGTGTAGTACTATAGCTTTGTTATATAAAACGGATATCATAAAATAAAGCCATGGGGACTAATTTTCAAAAACAAATTCCTTATAGAATGAATTTATATAAAAAGCATTTTTTATCTTTTAAATTCTTTCATGGCAAAAATTTAACTTTTTTTTTTCACAATCTACCTATATGTATCTCGTTCAAATTTTCAATCGTTGATAAAATACATTTTAATGCCTTCAATTGAGCTGAAATTTTATATACACGACAATTTTGGATGTCAGCATGGTAATTTAATTATAATTAATATAAATTAATTTATTAAAACTAATTTTTCAAAGAATTACAAAAATAGCCACGTTGTCATCATTTTTGGTGACATGTGTCAAAACTTAAAACATGTGTCAAAAGATTTTTACCTCTCATTTTAAAGAGCTCATTTGAGCTGAAATTTTCTACACACGATTGTTTTCGGTGATAATACTAGAATGAAATTATAATTAATTAAAATTAATTGACTGGAACTAATTGTTTAAAGACTTATAGATACAGTCACGTTGGCTTCATTTCTAGCGATTCGGGTCAAAACTTTAAGAGATTTTTTTCTCACATTTTAAAGCATTCAGTTGAACTGAAATTTTATATACACAATTGTTTTGGATGACTTTACGATACTTTAATGATAATTACTAAAAATTAATATGCACTTAATATTGTGATTCTTTCATATGTATATACATATTTATATTAATTGTAATTACTTGATAAAAAGTAACTAAAATAAAAATTTTCTTTGTTTACCTAAATAGGAATTGACTTTAAAAAAGGTTTTTATATTATTTCTTCATTTTTGTGTTGCTGATTCCATTGTTAATGGATGATTTTAACAAATCAATAACTAACTCACTGTTAAGCATCTGAAACAATGAATTAGTTTTAAACAAATCAATCATTAACTATTGCATCATGCTACTGGAAAAAGTTTGAACTTCCTAATATAATGTACTTTTAAATTTATTTAAATTTGCCAAAATTGCCATTTTTTTCTTAAATACAAGGCCTTTTAATAAAACTAATAGACATCCATTTCCAAGACCTTTGCTTGGAACATTTCAAGTACTTCGAAAACATGACCATAAAGAATGATGCCTAAAAGTTTCATTAGCATACGCTGGGACATTTGAATGTTGTCAAGAGTATGAAAAATGGTAAAAAATTTTTATCGTTAACCGATTGCATGACAAATGTTCCAGAAACCTGACTGTAGTGCATGGCCAAAAGAAATCATCAATTTCGATCCCAGTATGAATCATATTGAAGCTAAAGAACAGGAGTTTGTGAGATATGTTCTTTCACTTTTACATATTCTCATGAATACATTAGTCTTATTTCTTCTTCTTTTGGTTTCGGAGATGTTCCTGAAAAATGATTTTTTTTCTTTTCTTTCTTTCTGTCAACAGGACGTAGAAGAAAAATTTAGTTTCGTTTTAATCATGGTAAATGATTCGGTTTTTCAGTCAGAATCGATACAATTTTCATATAATAGCAATAAAATGATAATTAGGGTTTGAAAAGCAGAAGAAAGTATCGGTTTTGATTAATTTGATAAATTCAAAAATGCAATGCATTAAAGGGTAAATTGGGTTTTTTTTCGGTGTTTTTTAATGAAATTATCATAAATATTTCTTGGTTTTAGCAAACGCAATATCTTTTAATCGCTTAAAGAAATGGATTGTGGTTAAGTAAAGTTTTATGAAGTAATGTTTTGTTACATATAAATCAATAAATCAAATTATCGAATTATGTTTTCTTGGGATTAATTAGTATAATTAAATATTTCATGCATTTAATTTTGTTTTTTTTCCACTTCGTAAATTGTATTTAACAGACAAAGCACATAGAACTGTATATTAACCCAATCAGTATTGTTTTTTATTGAAAATCTGTATAGCTGTTATCTTTTACGTTTTGTGCTCTTAGTTTGAAAAATTTTTCACATGTAACGTCAGTTATATAATTTTACGTATCTTTTGAATTTCTGTTTAATGTAATTCCATTATATCTTCTGATAATATATTTTTTAAAAAGATTAGTCGACATTCTAATACACCCTCGAGTTTAAAACAAAATTTTTATTTTGGGAAAAAAACTTAAACAAGTGCCATCAATTTAAAGAGGAGAACCTCTACTAGAGAGATACAAACAGAAGCTGTCGCGTTCACCAGATTCTTATTACACAAACAACTTTCAAAATAAACAACATATTGCCATCGTGTTAAAGATAAATGAACAGTTAATGGTAAATGTCAAAACAAAAAAAAACTGTTTTACACAAAGTACACATTAATAAGAATTTAATAGAAATTAAGTACAGCATGTAAATGAACATACAAATAAACAATTAATGATAAAAAGGCAATTTGGTTAATAATAAAAATATAGCTTAATTCAAACAAAAATATTTTGAGACCTGTAATTATTCGACCTAATTGCTTGCCGATTAACATTCACAAACATTTTATTGATACTTAATCTTTGTCCGTTTTAAAATTTGATAGACATTCAGCATGAAAAAAACACAATGATCTGGACAAGACAAGGTGTTTGAATTCATTAAAAGAGTGCAATTTTAACATCTTTCGCAAGTTTTCTAATCTAGTACAAGTGGATAAAAATTTGATATATATTAAGGAATTTATGCTGTGCATCGCAGAGTAATACATTATTAAGTACATGAGTATAATACAGTTATAAAAGTTTTTGTAGACATTAATATTACTTATTTTAAGCACAGATCTAATCAGTCAGCAATTCTGTAATTATAATGTGTAACATTATGCTGATTGAACTTATACACTTTTAAATGCTAATTAAATTTGATATTTAAATGTTAGGATTCTTAAAAGTCTACGACCTTTCTGAATGTTTTGCTTAATAAAATGATCTCACTAATTACATGTATTAATTATTATATGAAAAAATACGCAGTATATTGGAAAATTAATTTTATCTTTATATTCTTCAAATTTATAAATTTTCTGTGTTTTTTTACTTTAAATTCGTTGTAAGAAAATGAGGAAAATAGAAGATGCAGCATAAGTTTAAAGAGTTTTTGTGAATATTATAATCATTCACTTTAGTAAATTTTATTTTTTTCTATTAATTTTACATTATATTTTATAAACATAGATCCATGTTGTAAAATTTATTCTTGCTACAGAATTTGTTTTATTTTTCATTTATATATGCAAGTACGCATGTATTTAAATTACTATTGATTATTATGTCTGATTTGTTAATAATTAATGTTTGAGCTTGAATTCTTTATTTTCAAAGTTTTTACCTTAAAATATAACATTGACTACATGCGGTAGGGATTTCATATATTTTTAAAATTGTATTTGTAAATCATTAGAATTTATTCTATCTTTAATGATAATTATGAGCTGTTTTATGTAAATCACGCTATTCTTTAATGAAACATTTTTAATTTAACTCTATGTAAAGAACTTAGTTGAAGGCAATGAAATTAAAATTACGAACAAGCTTGAGTCCCCGCTCTTCGGGAGGGAGAATTTTTAAAGTAAAACTTGTTAATCTCTCCAGCTAATACGCATAAATTTTTTAATGATTGTTCACGTCAAATTTGGTGTAAAACAACATCTCCAAAAATTTCAAGTAATTTTTAGATGGTAGTACGCTTTTTAATAATCTTCTTTAATAATCTTTCAGTGAATTTTTTAATTAATTTGTTTTTTGGGATGATTCATTCGAAAAAGAAACACAATTCTGCTACAATACTCACCAAAAACGCGAAGAGTTTCTACTTTTATATCCGCAATTAGAAATAAGTTTAGTAAAGTGTTAAAAAGTTTAGTGAATTGATTGTGTTGTTGAGAATTTGTATAAAATCTCCATATCCCAATAATAATGAAAGTTTATTTAATGTAAAAAGATATTTATGAAATATTGAGATCACTCGAATACCCAATGCTTCTATATATCCTTTTTAGAATATGTAACCTCTTCATATTGTTTATCAACAGGAATCTATTTTATTCAAAATTGATCCTCTATTCTTACCTACTATTTCACTTTGAACAATGATCCATTGCAATGGTATTGATGTTTGCGTTATAAAGCCTAATCACAAGTGTTGATTACACTCATACACTTCATCATTCGCATCAAACACGGTCTAGCCCCTACAGATATGGGTCCACTGGACAGCTCTGATTGATGTAAAATCAACCACCCCGGAAGCACGACCAGTGTGTGAACAACAATTAAAGCATTGATCCGTGCTCGAATGCTTCCTTCCGGACTGTTCTCCTCTGCTGCAAGGAGTGTGACTGACACCGACCTTCTGTAAGGAGAATGATGAATAGTTAAACGGGCGGACAATGAACGGCGTAGTTGTAAATTAGTTATATGATATCATAAGACTACAAAGTAAAGTTATGTTTCAAGGTGATTTTTTATCAAACTTTCAAATGAAATTGTTTCTGTTATTATTATTATTTTAATAGATAATGGAGGTGTAATGTGATTCTAGAGGGATTTTATAGGAGTTTAAGTGAGAACACGTACTGTCGTATAAGTTACTCAATACTGTTCATTTAATTGTTAACAATATCTCAAAACACTTTTTCCTTAAAATTTTTCTTTGTACTCATGTTTTTATTCTTCTAGAGTATAGGTTCCCAACCTTTTTTGACCTGGTGCCCCCTTTTCTAATAAATATTTCGATATCACCCATTTTCTAGTGAATATTTCGACACCGACCCCTTTTCTAGTGAATATTTTTATACCACCCACTCCCTCTCTAGAGAAATAAGAGTGTACATAATACATGGTGGAAACAAGAGTTAAGTTTTAAAAAATATCCTCTTACTAAAATAATATCTTTTTTTAATTTCCTTTTTTTCTGAAGTCCCAGTTTTTTTACTTGCGAATCTGAAATATCTATTGCCCCAAATATATTTAAATGTGTATTATTATATATTTTAGTCATAGGTAGGATATTGTTGGAATTGAAACGCTACTGAATTTCTTCTTCATCTAAAAGAGTGGAATAAAAGATTTTTAGATTACCTTTTATAAAGACAGGCAGGGGTTTTGATGATACGAAGTAATTCATAATAAAAAAAACTATTGCTCTCAAAATAAATATAAATTGACAGTTTCAGCCTTTAAAGAATCACGTTAATTCCTGGTTAAAATATTTAACTATATTTCTTGGATACTATACGTAATGAAATGCAGTGGACGAAACATGTTTCCTACTGCTCACAGACAAAGACAACACGCGCACTACAGAAATTAAAATGCACTATATCATTCAATTTAATGTACGTTTGAATGTAGTGCAATCTTTTAAGTTTTTTATCCACTTCCCGTACTACCAAATATGTGAAATTTCGTACATGTGATATAGGAATGATTTAAATACATACAATCAACATAAGGTAAACAGTATTAAAGTTTATTTTTGTTAATACATAATCAGCGTGTTTTTTAGTCTTTTTTGGTTAATCTGCTCAAGCCCCTCCGTGCCATCTCAACGCCCCCCTGAAAGCCTCAAACGTCCACAAGGGGTGTTATCGCCCACGTTGAGAACCTAGTATGTTCTAGAGCAATGACCTCCAAACCGTCGATCAAGAGCTACTAGTAGCTCGAGGGACATTTTCGGTAGATCACGTGGTGGGATTGTAACTGATAGTACTTCAAAATGATTAATTTGTAAAATTGCTTTATTCAGACTCTGTAAGTATTTGACCTAAAGAAAAATACCTAATTTTGCTCCAGGCTGAACGTGAAGGCAATGCTTAATTCTAAATATCTGTGTGAAATTTCTTTTTCTAGTATGAAATTTGGTAAAAATTAGTACACACATAAAAAGAGTCTCATACATACACTCTAACAACTGTATTCGAATGGTAGTCACTTCTTGCTCTCCTAACATAAAAAAATTGTTGATGACAAAAAGAGAGTTCCTTCTTTCTCATTAAAGTTAATTAGTCTTATAACAAAATCTATTATTACATATTTTTATTTGATACTAATTACACTTCAATTTCTTTCTTATGTGCAATTAAATTTCAGTTTATTTTTGTTATATACAGTTTAATTAAAAACGATATCAAATTTACTAAAAATGTACGTTCTTAGGCAGTAAGCAAATGTAAAACTTTTTTGAAGAAAATTAGTAGTTTTCTTTTAATTAGTAGCTCAAGTAGAATTTAAAATTATTTTTTATTCTACATTCATCTTCGGTATCTCTCTCATTAGTCGAGGATCAGCCTAATAAAATGATGACGAAGCATAAAAAGAATTAAAATTTAACTCGGTAGAGTTGTCTACAAAAATCTCACCCCCCTGGTGGGCGCAAAGGGCAACAAACTGAATCCTTTACTCCAATGCGATGTAAATGCCTCTACAAATAATCATGTCCAGAAAGTAAACTAAAGCATGCAACTCCAACAGATCGAGGCAGGGGACTGGGGACTGTTTCATAGGGGGGTGGTTTCAGTCGCATTCACATGGTGCCTCCTGTTTAAACTAAATAACTGATAACTTATCGCCTTAAAGTAACCCCTTTAGATGAAGAAGTAAAGTTTAAGAATTGGTGATAAGTTTTTTTTAGGGTATTAAGAAGTGATTGAGCTACAATGGATCTAAAAGTCTTTACTAGGGATTTAAAAACGATACGGTTGCTCAGAAGTTTCATAAGTTTTGCGCCCACTGTTCTAGAGTGTATATGAGTACTACAAATTTTAAGAATTATTTCAGTTCATAAGATTTATATCATTTTATTCTTCAAAAACAAAGTGATAACCGTACTGTACTGTACGATTTTTTACGAATTTCTAACAAACTACCTCTTCGTAAAAAGTAAAGGTAAATATGAAAGTTCTAAGATAATTGTTTAAAACAAGAATATCGTTTGAAACTTGCTTTTGAAAAAGCCTTTCGAATAATGAAATTAATGCAATGGTAAAATATTTTTCTTATAAATAGGAATTATTTTAATTAATATTGTGGGAAAGGCAATTGGATTTTGAAAGAGAAATATTTAAAAGGTATTTATGATGGCTAAGGACATTAAATTGGGTAAAATAATAAAAGTATTCAAGTCAAATGAAAAAAAATCAGGGAAAATGCATCTAAGAATGAATTTTTAGACTTATGAATACTTCTAAAATATTGTAATATAAAACAGAAGTATTTGATTGCAGTATTTTATTTATTAGAAAGTAGGCCATTTAAGGCTTACAAGTTAAAAATTTTGTAAACTGTTTAGCTTAATAAAGCCTTCAATTTTGTAAATTATCTTTAAAATTTAGTTGATTTAGAATAAACATATAAACCTGTATAATTATTTCCAAAATTAGCCTTAGCTCCCGTTAATATAATATTCGGTTAATGACATATTCCTGAGTAAATATGCTTGCATAATATATTATTTAATACTGAAGAGGTTATGGAAATTAATAACTATTTGAATTCAAATATTTAAACAACACATTTGATCACGCCAACTCTTTTCTATCCGACTAACAGTGGAAGTCATGCAATAATTAGGGCTCTATTTAATTTCCAAGCAAAACCTTCATTAGTTTAACGGAATGAAATGGAACTATATCTTATTCAAATACATTTTTATTCGCCTTTTTCCCATTTCCCTATGCTCCTTCCTCACTCTTAAATCAAAGAACGGACGCTAAATGAACAGTATTTTTTAGTCAGTGAACAATAAACGTTTTGAGTTTTTGAAACTAAAATCATATTATAAAATATATATTAGAGTAAACTTCACAAACATTCTTCATTGCTCTAAAAACGTATCTTTTGATATTTCACGATTGTGCATTTTTTAAAATTATTTTGTTTCAAATGTTTCAAACTTCATATTTGTTTGTCATCAAATTAATCAATAAAGCAATTAAAGCAATAAAATATTTAAGTGTAAACTTTAACTTAATCAAGATATTATTTTTGTACGCTATTTTTAAATACAGTATATGTAAAAAGGAAACTCCATAAAAGTAAATAAATAATTATGTATTGAATTGCATAAACATTTAAAAGTTAGAAAACATGTCGTTTTAATAAAAAAAGTTCTTTCTCAAAAAAAAATTTAATATTCAAATAATAATAATAATAATACCTGAAATGGATGTATTGTATTCACGTGGCCTAGGTAACCTAGTGGTTATGGTCACAAACTCCTGTCATGAGTTCAAGTCTTAGTGCCCTGAAGGCTTGCCGTGTAGAGAGAGACGATGTACTTTAAACCTCACTCTCCCCTCGTTGATGTGGTAGTTAGGAAAGGGAGGTGCCAGCTCAGTCATCCTCGTCACTTGACCGAGATTCCAACAGCCCTCGTGATGCTATATAACCTTACTATAACTATCATTCTCATTACACTCACACATAACAATTTGTAATTCAGTTAACATATGTAGCTTTAATGAAAAAGATGTTTTTAGAAAAAATATTTGAATTCTAAATAACTTTTCTTCTAGAGGATGCATTATAGTCTCGGAAATTAAAATTAATTATTTGCTATCTGATGAAAAATCTATTCAAAACTTTTTTTTACCAAAAGTTTTATGACTTACTTAAAGAAAATGTTTTATATGCTGAAATCCTACAACATTTAATTTTATTCTAAATTTTAAAACATTCTTTTTCTCGTTTAGCAAAAAGTAACATCCCCCCCCCGAATTCATTAATTAATCTAATTTATAACGATCCTTCCATTCTATCCAACAGATCTTTGAATCTTCCACGTACGAATAAACCACTAACCCTTCCCTTTATATATAATTCTAGGTCTAGCAAAAAAGCATCGGATCGAAGTATCAGCCCTTTCACTGGAACCATGCTAAGAGCAGACGACTCCCCGCGAATTTTTCTGGAGAACAGAGAGAATCACCGCCCCTTGTGAAGCCTCCCTGCATCCTTTTCTCGTGGCACAGATACTTCCCTTGTTGTGGGTGCGATTGTCATGCGGGGTGGGTCCAAGTGAACCCTCCGATGTCCTGGTATCCAAGGGTGGCTACTCGAATAGTATTGGCCCCCTTAGCGGATGTCAGCTGTTTGGAAAGCAACAGTTTCGCCTCACTGCTGCCGATTGCCGCACAAGGTAAGGATTTCTTTTGTGGGATTTGTTTTCGATGGGGGCTCTTTTCTTGTGAGTTCTCATAAATAAAACCACCCATAAGAAATAAGTTGGATAAAAGAATATTCAAATGCAGAACGAAATAAGTTTTTTTGTTTTTTATTTGTGTAAAAAAGCTGATTTTTTTTCGGTGAGTTAAACACAGTATGATAATGTAGAATAAAATGAATGTAAATGATTCAAGATTAAAAGTTTTAGATGAGTGATAAGCAAACTTCTTAAGAGGGGGCTAAAAGTTTAGGAAAACTCTTAACGGAATAAACGGATTAATTATAAAGTACGATGAAGGCTTGAAAAGTAGAGTACTTTGAAATTCTCTAGTACTTGATGAAATGGATAAAGCTGTCACTACTTTTCTTTTTCATTTTTTCAATGTTTAAATATATAGCAAATAAACATATTTCAATAATTTTATTCATACTAATTATAGTGAGTTCCATTTTTGCGCATGCAAAAAAAAATTTAGATAAGTTTTCATATAAATTCTCAAAACAATATTTTTTGTCTACAAAACTGTACTAATTTCAATGCAAATATTCGTACAAGCAAAAACGAAAACACTCTTTTAAAGGAATTTTTGAAAGGTTTCCGTATTATTCTTTTAATATCTATGCAAGCAGATACAACCTCTAAGTAGACCACATATGGACAAACAGATGCAAGTAGTCCATGATTAGATCAGCGCAATATAATTTTATATCAGTATGCATCTCTTGTTAAATTATGATCACAACAAAAAAGCTCATACAATGTTAAAACACATATTGGAAACAAATATTGTTTTATCAGCAGTTCTGCTACATATTGTTTATCATTTGATCTTGTCATGTTAAAATACATGAAAAACAAGTAATATAAAAAAAGAAGTTTTTTAAGTCAATTCCTACTTTGAATGGATGAATAGAAAGTATTTATTAACACTTGAAAATTTGAACGATATATATATATATATAGTCAAAATTTCTCTACTAGAGAGAGATGAGTAAATGTTAATCAAAACTGAAAAAAAATTGAAATTGCAAGTGAACCAGACAATTATATATATATATATATATATACTAGCCGTTACCCCTCCCGCTTCGCTGGGTATTTCATGATGTTTTATAAATGTATACTATATATATATATATATATATATATATATATATATATGTAAATTATTGAGATATAAGTCCTAGCATTAATAATTAGATTGTATTGAAAAATATACATATACCTGTAACTGTCACCTCTTGATAAAAAAAAGTTAGAACTCATCTAATTTGTATTTTCTAAAAATCTCTAAAATGGAAGTATAGAATGATGTTTGCTCTTTTATAACCCTATAACCAAGTGGTTTCCCACAAAACCAATTTTCGGTGGATCTCTACTCCGTAAATTGAACATGCAAGCCAAATTTCTAGTCTAATTCTAACAGAAAAAAACGAAAGCTTTATTATCAATATCCCCGTAATCCCGTTGAGAGCCGTTTTCCAAAATAACCGCTCTTAGAGGATTTCAATTCAACAAAAGAAAAATGTAAATCAAATTTCATTATTATAGTCCTTGTAGTTCGAAAAAAGGAATTTTTTTGTCCAAACGTCCCAGTAACCCCCTGCACCTCCCAGGAGTTGATTTTCGTAAAATACATTCTTAGTGGATCCCTATTTAACAAAAGAAACATGCTTAACAAATTTCAAGTATAAGGGTCTAACAATTCAAAAACAGGAATTTTTTTCTATATCTCCTCTTGACCTCCCGCAACCCTCCTTGGGGGTCAACTTTCGTTTTACTCTTTGTTAGAGTAACTCTATTCCATGAAAGGAACATGCCTACCCATTTTCAAGCAGAAAGATCTAATAGTTTAAAAATGGAAATATTTATTGAATACGTCTCTTAATCTCCTGAAATAAAACTTGCTAGTTGATATTGGCGAAACCCATTATGTAGCGGTTCTCTACTTTACGAAAGGAATCTGCGTATCAAATTTCAAGACTGTACGTCTAATAGTTTAAAAATGGGGATATTTATCTATAACGCCACTTGAGCCCCCGCAATGCCACTTGGGGGTCTGTTTTCACAAAACCCAATTTGTAGGGGAACTGCACTGGATGAAAGGAATCTGCTTACCAAATTTGAAGACTGTGCGTCCAATAAATTAAAAATGCAAAATAATTTTTAATAACGCCCCTTGAGCCCCCGCAATGCCACCTAGGGGTCGATTTACCCAAAACACATTATATAGGGGATCTTTAATCCATGAAAGGATTCTGATTAACATATTTCAAGACTGTACATCCAGTAGTTCAAAAATGGAAGTAATTATCAGTAACTACCCTTAAGCCCCACAACACCACTCAGTTTTCGATTTACACGAAACCCATTTTGTAGTGTATCTCTATTCTATTAGAGGAATATGCTTACCAAATTTCAATACTGTGCGTCTAATAGTTTAAAAATAGAAATAATTATTTATATCTACCCTAACCCCCCCGCAACACCCTTGGGTCAATTTTCCAAAGCTATTTTGTAGCGGATATTTACTCCATAAAAAAAAACATTTCTACCAATTTTCAAGCAGGTAGGTCAAGTAGTTTAAAAACGAAAATATTTAACTATTACGACCCTTAATCCCCGCAACGCCACTTAGAGGTTTGTTTTCGCGAAACCCATCTTATAGCTGATCTCTACTCTATGTAAAAAATCCATTAATATAAAGACTGTGCATCTAATAGTTTAAAAATGGAAATAATTATCTATAACGCACCTTGGGGGCAATTTTCACGAAACCTATTTTGTAGCGGATCTCTACCCTATGAGAGGAATCTGCTTACTAAGTTTCAAGACTGTACGTCTAATAGCTTAAAAATCGAAATTTATAACGCCTCTTAACCCCCCCCCCCGCAACACCCCTTGGGAGTCAAATTTCCCAAAATCCATTTTCAAGCGGATATTTACTCCATGAAAGAAACTTGCCTACCAATTTTCAAGCAGGTGGGTGAAGTAGTTTAAACACGGATATATTTATCTATTACGCCCCTTAATCCCCCGCAACGCCACTTAGAGGTGTGTTTTCACAAAACCCGTTTTGTAACTTATCTGTATTCTACGAAAGGAATCTCTTATCAAATTTAAAGACAGTGCGTCAAATAGTTTAAAAATGGAAATAATCTTCTATAACACCCCCTAAGCCCCGCAACGCCACTTGGGGGTCGATTTTCAACAAAATCATTTTGTAGCAGATCTCTACTCTATGAAAGGAATCTGCTTACCCAATTTCGAGATTGTACTTCGAGTAGTTTAAACATGGAAACAATTATTTATAACGCCACTTAATCCCCTGTAACGCTCCTTGCGTTTTGAATTTCAGAAAATCCGTTCTTAACGGCTGTCTACTCTATGAAAGGAACATGTCTACCAAATTTCAAGTCTGCAGGTTGAACAGTTCCAGAGATATCGTGATTAGTCAGTCAGTCAGGGAGTGAGTCGCTTTTCTCCTTTATATATATAGATTTAAAAACAGAGCATGATTTGTCTGCATTGTTGTAACAATGCAACCGGTTTTATATGCCAACTTTTGTCATAGTTTTAACAGTTACATTGTTGCAATAATGGAGATAAATCTAAGTTGGCGTCGAAAACCGATAATTAATTTAATTTAATTAATTAACCGGTAATTGATGAATTAATATTTGAAAAAACTATATTAACATCAAGTGCCTTCACTTTAAGTTTTAAAAAATTTATTTAAACATGATTGGATAAATAGAAAGAATTTTATTATCGATTGAAAATTTTAACAAGATAAATATATATATAAAGATTGTGAGCTAATAGTAGGAATTGAAAAACACAATTTTGAGTAGGAATTGAATAACACAATTTTGAGAAATATATTTTAACTCTATTAAGTAGTTTTTTTCCACATTGTTATTAAATATTACTGAGACGATCTCTTATATCTGTAATGGCAACTGAGTTTTTTAAATCAGTCGTAGTGAATCCTGTCAAGGTTCTTTATATACAAATAATCTATAAAATGCAATGTTATAAGAATTCATTATTTTTTTAATGCTATAAAAATTGAAAATTCATTTCGGTGTAAGGTAGGCATATATAATAAACATATAATAGATTTATTATATTATAAAGACATAATATAACTAATTATAACTTTTGCAATTATGTATTATGAAAGAAGAATAATTAATAAAAACAATTCAGAAACGTTAAAAATTTAAAAGAAAACAAATAAAACATAAAAGTAACGTAATCTAGTTTCAAGTCTTTCGAAAATTATTTTCTCTCCAAAAGCATAAATATTTTAAGCAAAATTATTTTACGTCTTTTATTTTTCAATTTTTAGTATACTGTTGATCTACATTTCATTAGTTGTAGAAATAGTAGCTCTAGGTTAAGTTGTAAATAGTCTCGTAAAAATTAACATAAAAAGATTTTAAATAAATATTTTACATAAAATATACATTTTAACAGATTTTGGTATAAAAAATATTGTAATTGTAAAAAGTTTTTAATCATGGTATCAGAATTTATTAACAGTCCATTCCTTTGAATTAAGCAATGTATTAAAATGATGTAATTATAATAAAATGTTACTAATGTGTTGCAAAGGTCACACTGCTTTTATCAATTCAATATTAACATGAAAGCTAACAACAAAGACAAAATGGCAAAAGAGTAATTTCTCTGGGTTTATTTTTGTGATTAATTTTAATACTTATAAACCGTTTAAGAATTTAACAAAATAACACAAGACAGCTATCCGAATATTAATTTACTTCAAGTTAAACTTCAGTAATTACCTTTTCTTCTTCTATGGTATACTTTTAAATTAATGTTACAACATAGATTAAGTTCCTTTAATTTTTGTTCTTTCGCAATGTCTCAGCGAATTCCTACTAAAAGAACGCGACAAAGAATGACTAAAGACGAATGATATCATTAGTTTCACTTCAAAAGAATTTTCACTTAATTAACTTTAAGAGTTCTGTTCGTGAGTTAGTAAAAAATGAAGGGTTTACGATAGCATTCGCATTCACAAAGCGTGATAAAATGTCAAGCAACTTATGATCATAGAAAATTTGACGGAGCTACATAATTTAATTCTAACCACTACGAGTTCCGTTAACTTTACATTTTGTTAGTAGTAACTATTTCCAAATTCAAAGATTTAATTAAATTTAATTAGCAGATTTTTAATTAAACATGTAATAAAATGATACATTTCTCATTGCTCAGATACGTTACTTTTTTAATGTTCTTTATTATAAAAATCCTACATTTCTCATTTGTGTACAACAAAAAAGAAGGCAGACACAAGTTAAAATAATTTTCTGTAAAAGTGTTTTCTTTGCACGTACACTTCATGCACAGAAAAGTATTTTTCAGAGTATGTGTTTATTAACAGGTGTTGCAAAAAACAGCGCTTCTACCACACCATAATAACTAAAGTATTCTGAGCTTTGACAGATTTAACGTGCATCAAACCCTTTATGCTGCGAATTTTTAGTGGCACTAGGGGTCGAACTCAGGATACGCCAGCCATGATTTCGTCATTATAACCACTAGGCTACTGCAGCTACAGTATCTTTCGAAATTATTTTTTTACTGTGTACTAATACATACGTTCAAATTTTTTCACATTTAGAAACAAATGTCAGTCTTGAAATCATTAAAACTTTTAATGCGAAGAAACATTAATATTTCTGGAAATGTTTGCAACATTCTTTTATTTATAAATCTATTTGCCAAATATCAATTTTATATTTCTTTTTAAAAAAGTATTATTAATTAATTAACCAGCAGTCTTTTTATTTAGTACATACAAATATAACATTTTTAATTTAACATAATTTCAATTACAATTATAGCTTAAGTACTTATCACTCTTAATTACTAATATCTGATTAATATAATAATACTTAGATATTTTATGAATATAATTATACTAAGATTTTATTAATGTCATGTTATACATTTTGAATCTCTATACAACTCATTACTTGACTTCATATATTTTTTCGTAATTTTTATAAGTACCAGTTACTCAGACATGCTTGTTTGGTTATTTTGTATAGTGATATATTTTTATAATAAAATTTTGTTCGAAAAGATTCTTTCATAGCAATGTTTTATAAAAAAATTCAAATTTTTTTTAATATTATCATTATAATAAATATTTTTTAAATATGTTTCATTAAGAATTCATATTTGCTATAAAAATGCAAAATAACTCAACAAATTTTTATTTAAAATTTATTTACAATCACCAAAATGCGAGGCATTTTGAACGATTGCTTCAACAACATCATAAAGCATCCAATTAAAAACTGTTGACAATTCACTTTTTAATCGTCTCCACTGTCTCATCTATAAAACTGCTTCCACTTCTATTAGATCTCAAGATACTCGATTTTAATGCATCCTCCCAATTCATTATTCATTCTTATCCAGTTAACTGTTGAATAACTAATAGAAACTCAATGTCCCTCCCGCGGTATAGTTTATGTGTCAAAATTATCCGTCTCGTCCTATTTGAAAGAAAAACAAGATCAGCTAATAACATAGATCAAAGCTCAAAGCCAAGAACTAATTTTCCTCAATTTTCCCTAATTGAGTACGAGTTTAGTTGTTTGCGGGAGACCTTTCAATTTCTCTTTTATCTTAACGACTTTTTCTCCCTTTTATTTTATACTTTTTTCATTCTTTCTTCACTTTCGTTCCCTAGGATAAAGAATGACCATGATTAATTACACTTTAGGAGGGAGAAAATTAAAAATGTGTGTCGTATTTTACTGTAAGCAGCTCCCGTATTGAGTGAAGAAAAGAAAAACCTCAAAAATATCTCTTAGTTGAGGCCATGACTTATTGCTCCCGATAAAGACGATGGTGCCTTCACATTTTTTTTTAAATAGCGAGTCTTTGCTTTTCGATTATATTATTGATGTCACTAAGTTCAAGTCTTCGGAATCGAGTATTTTGATGGAGTTTGGGGCATAATTTACCATTACGATAATAATAAAATACTTGATGAAGGAAATATCAACTGTGCGCTTAGATTAATTTAGTTATACTTAACCCTTTAATGATCATTTTTTATTCCTAAGCAATATTAATTCTTTGTCCGATAAATAACATTTATGAGAATATATAAGTATAATAACGGATTGGAAAATAGCTCGCAATAAAAATTTTCAACGAAGTACACGTTTAAAGTGAGATGATAAAAAAACGATAAAATGAAATTCAGGAGTTCTAAATATATTGAAAATAAATAAGTTTTTAAATAATATAAATATAATTAAAATACTTACCTATCACTTGAAAATTTTCTGAATGATTTCGTGAAAAATTGTGTTGTATAAATTTATAGTTTTTTGAAAATTACTTTGATTGATAAGTAGTGAAAAATATTTCTGAATATTAAATCGACGTGTACTCTAAAATTATAAATAATTAATTTTATTGATTCTTTCAACTGCATTCCTGTAGAACAGCGATCTTCAAACGTTTACGACTCACGGAACTCTTAGAACTACAAGGTGTTTTTATGGATCCCGTTCCAAACTCACACTTAAAAGAATATATCTTAAAATAATATTTAAAGTAGATCAGCATGTTAATGGTACTTAATGTAAAGGAAATTTAAAAAAGTATTGTATTTAATGTTAAAAAAACTTAATGTACAATTAATGTAATTTAATCGTTAATAACACTAGTTTATGGGATCCAAATGTCACTAACTTATGCACGTTATTAAGGAACTGGGATTTGTAGTTGCATTTTTTTTCTACACAAGCTGTTAAAGTCTAGATCTATTGAAATTATCCACAGTTGAATTTAGTTTGTTTTTATATTGTGTACTTTTTTAACCACTCACTTAAAAAAATATTTTCACTTAGATACATTGTAATGAATTGCATTAAAATGTTTATAGCTGTGGGAGCAATCCTTTGTATTCTGCATAAATATGCAACCTAAAATTTAGGAGCTGTTCCTGCTTAAATTTCGATTTTAACAAGGAATCTGTCTATAAATTGTTCTCTCTCATTAATTATACATATTTTTTCTATAAATGAAAGAGTGCATTTTCCATTACAAAACTATTTAGTTTTTCAAAGCATTATACTTACTAGTAGAAACGTATTTGATGGAAACCCTGGATAGTAAACAATAAAATATCCTTAATATAATTAGTAGTACACATAGAAAATTGTTGTAATATTACTTTATTGTGTTATAATAAAAAAAAATTTCAGTTTCAATGATTTGGATGAGCTTGGGATACTTGTAGTTATACATACTTTATTGAGAACACATGAATCCATTATTCATGCACAGTTACAATTTTCTTTTTGAATTCTTAAGTGTGAATCTTGGAACCCCTGGGTATGCCTTGTGGAGCCGTAGGGTTCCGTGGAACACAGTCTGAAGACCGCTGCAGTAGTAGAAAAAATTGCAAATTACTCAATGTAACACTTTTTTGTAAAAAATCTATCAACAGACTCAAAAACATGGAAACTATATAAAAATACGCTCAGAGAAAGTTTTATTAATAATTTGATTATAATGAACATTAATTGTGTATAAATAGGGTTTTTTTTTCAAATCAAGGCTAGCAGAAAAAGTAATTTGTATATCTCGGTTTTGTTAATGTTTCAATGTTAACTGTATTTAGAAAGCTATAGGATCCAATTTAAATAGATAATCAAAAATCCATTTTTTACCCATACAGCTATAAATGCGGCTTTAATTTGGTAACAAGACGAACGACTCCAATCCGAAATACCAAATTCATCCAACTGCGGTTACTACTGTATGAACATGAGAAACAGCATCAACATATTTTACACATGCTTAAGATACAGAAATACCCTTTTAATGCATTAAAATCAAACTAATTTGAGCTTAAAAGTATCTCATTTCCTTCATAGCTAAGCATATAATATTGAGATCAAGCGTGAAATATTTTCGTTCACAAATACAGCGCATGTAATGAATTACTCTTTCTTTTAGAGATCATAAGAAGTTAAATGTATGTAACTAATAGAAAATTATTTTATTTATATATTATACTTGCTAATATGCCGTTCTTCACATGGGTGAATCGAAAAATTAAACGATACAGATTAAAGGATAAAGAAATATTTAATGAATTGCAAATTAAACAAAACATAAAAAAAAGTTTTTTGCATTTCTCAACTGGAAAAAAAATCCTTTTACGTCTGTAAGTCTAATAGCTGATGAAAATTATTTTATTTTATTTATAACACCTCGTAACTCCCTTGTGGGTCAATTTTTCAAAACACCTTCCTAAGCTGATCTCTGCTCAGCAAAAGTAACTCATTGTTACAAATTTTGTGTATAATGAACACTTAAAATATTGTAAGTAATTTATATCTGGATGTGTAATACGTTAATATTACTTTCTGTTGTATTTATTTTATGTTAAAACTGTAATATTCGCAAGCAACGCCATTCCTTACATTATAATGGCAATTCAATGGTAACATAGCGAAATGTTCGCAATAAGGGCAAGTTGGCATCAATTTTGGGGACCATGTTAGCAACTTGGCGATTGATTGAACAGTGCAGAAGTTGGTATATTGTAGTATCACCTGATGGGAAAGATGATAGCACAAAGTCCTTCTACACAAAAAATACATATACATACCAATTTTCACATTGATCGGTTGAAAGGTGTTAGAATGAAGCGAGGTCATATTACAAAAATCCTTTTTTTATATTTATAGAAATTAGATAAATGTTATAGTTTTAGCTATTTTGGATTACAATGAAGAAGTGCAGAAAGTATAAAATGTATGTAACCTAAAATTACGTATATTCCCAATTACTATCCATGACCTCTAGCCATGCCTTAGATAGGACATGAATCCCTAGAGCAATGAACCACAACAGGCTTCTTCACGACCAACTCTAACTGAGTTGTTTAGAAAGTGGCATTAATGTTTTGTTAAGGCTCCCGACTACGTTCGGAATCATGATTTTGAAAATGCGTATAAATGAATATATTTTTGAAGTGAAAGCTTCTTTAGCGGCGTTGGGCACTTTTTGGTAGGGGAAAATCTTATGGGTTCGCGTCACCGACATGCTCTGACTGGCTCACGCGCAGTGTGCTGTTCGCCTTAGACACTTTTTGGATGGGTGAAATCTCGTGCGTTCGCGTCACCGACATGCTTATAGAAGTATATCTGTAGCTATACAGCTGACGTATAGTGCTGTGTATATCTTATAAGTGAAATACAATGGATTTAGTGAAAAGTTCAATGTGTATATAATGTGCATTGCTCATTGCGATTCCGAGAATGGGCAATTCATACTAATGGTTGCCGTTTATATTTCGCCTGGAAAATCTATGAGACAGATAGATACAACAATTTTTATTCGAAAATTTGATGATTTATACAAAAGAAGGTTCTGAAGTACTCGAAAAAATATTTGGCGAAAAATATGATAATATACCGATGATTTTAAGTGGAGACTTCAATATTAACTTTGTAGATGGTAAAAATCTACCACAATTGCAAACAATTAAAATAATGTTAAAAATCAAGTACATTGAAATTTAAATAAATACAAATACTATCCATAAATAATATGATTGTATATTAATAGTTATTTCAATTGAATTGTATTTATATTTTGTCATGATCTTGTACAGCCCGTATCATATTTGAATAATAAAAATCATATGAACATGCATTTAGTTGTTGCTCGGAGTGTCAATAGATGTGAAAATCAGATTGATGTTGATAATTTTAATTCAAACATGAAATTTCAAATTTTAATACTAAAAGTTCTAAGTTTTCACTTCTATCGGCAGTCTCTATAACTGCCATTTGTTTGGTATTTAATGTCACCTGAATTATAATAAATTTATAAAATTGTCTTAAGAATATTACTACAATAAAAAAATTACTTAAAAGCAATTTTTTGGCAAAAAAAGGAAGAAAGAATGACATATTTTAAAACTATTCCCCTTTTAATGAAAAATGCTTTTATAATAATAATATTTTGGTTATATATATTTGGTTAAGACTTCAATACAGAGCTTGAAGTAGGATATTTGAAAAATTCATATTATTTTCAGAGTTACGATCAATTGAAGCAATAACCGATGTTATTTTGTTAAAATTCCTCTATTTTGATGTAATAAAATATAAGTTAATCCACTTCTAAGTAATATATTTCAAAAATCCTAGTTCACACAGGCTCTGTATGTAAGTAGTCTTACCTATATCTAGGTAAACTATTATTATAATAGAAGCATTTTTCATTAAAGGATAAGGTTTTTAAAATCTGTGTTTCTTTTTTCATTTTTTGACAAAAAAATTGGCATTTAAATATTTTTTCTTGTAATAATATTCTTATAACAATTTTATATGTATATTCTCAGTTAATACTAAATATCAAAACTCTTGTTCATTTATACGCTTTTTTTTAAACCACGCTTTGAAGCATAGTTGGATATATTAAGAGTAGGACATCGCAGTGAATCACTCTACACATCCCATCACACCTTTATTGGCACGATGTTCTCATTTCAATGTTGCTGCAAGCGATTCAGATAACTGACACACACTCCAACCACAATCCCTGTTACTGTATCTAACCTACTACTCTTCTCCTGTCTCAACCCGTTTCAAGAATGGCTGTTTTTTTACTGAGAAAAGAAGGAAATAAAGATTCATTAAGTCCACTGATATACGATAAACTGATGTTAAGCCCTCAGTTTTGGCTTTACACAAACCAAACGCTTTATACCAGTGGTTCTTAAACTGTAGTCCATGAACCCCTGGGTCTGCAATGCCTTTCTAGGGATCTACAAAAATTTCTTATCTAATATTAAGATTTCCCTTTTTATACAGTCTCTGAAAGACCTCGTGGAAAAATTGAAAGACGTGTCATCCTATAGACAGATCATTAAAAATATTTACTAAAACATGTTTTTCAATCAGAAATATTAATTCAGTTTATTATTATTAATAATAATATTGCAGCTACATAGCCATTTCTAAAACGTAATATTTTCAAAAAATATAAAGTAGAAACACATATGCAAAGATTAAGAACTGAATTCACATAGAGCACCAAAACGTTAAAAATATCGTTAAAAAGAAATGTTAAAAAAATATGCATGAATAACAGAGGCAGCCTAAGAACTATTGAGAAACCTTTAAATCACTCAGCCATGTGTTAGGAGTCAGATAGGGGTGTTCAAAAAATATTGGGGTCCACGATGTCAAGCTGATACATAAAAGGGGTCCACGGCAATCGAAAGTTTCACACAGAACCGCATCTTTAAATTATTTTGCAACTGTTTACGTTAAAGATTTCGACTAATTTTAGTAGGATTGAATTCAAAATGTTTTTTAAGGCTTGAACAAAAGTCTGTTTTCCAAAAAGCAAAAGAAATTATCACATTGTCAGATATAATGATACATTTTTTATATTTTTCTAATTTCGAAACTATCCATAATATGCGCTGTTATCAGTTGTACTACTACTATAAAAATGTCATACGACTACAGTACTTGCCTTTGTCGAATGTGTGCTTTATTACTTGTCGTGTTGCACCATCTCGCATGTCTTTAGAAATATCACACTATCAAAAATATGGTATTTTTACATGCTTGCTATCTACTATGGTTTACTACTTGCTATGGTTTATTGGCTAACAATTCTTTACTCACAGCATCGTGTGGATGTCAGTTCAACTGGAAATTTGAATCTCCAAACCTATTACACTTACTTGATATTTTCGAAGAAATTTAATTATTCTGAATTATAAAACGCTTTTAGAATGTCCTTGTAGTGTAAACGGTTAAGTACCAGATTAGAGCGAACCGAAGGGTTTTTCTTTTTTATCTTTTTGCAGGAGATAATCGTTTCAAATAATGAGGGGCAACGCTTGGCCCATTAAATGTACTTTGTTCTCAAAGTTTTATTGAATGTAGCTTGAAGAAAAAAGTACTATTATAGATGTTAATCTCGTTCTTTAGTCATAGTCCTCAATTATGAAGTTTATTGCCAAAGCCTGATTGTAGCAAAATGTCTCCAGGCTATATAAACCAAGCTTTCTCAAATTGTTTATAATTATTTACTAAAGTTTTGTGTTCCTGTCAATAAACTCATTAGTTATATTTATGAAAACTTTATTAGTCCCAAATTATCAATAGCAATGCTTCTAAACATTATCATAAACAAAATTCATCAAAGTTAAGATTATGTCTCTATAAAGAATTAGGAAAGATTCATTTATCGTAAATATTAAGCTCCCAAAGCAAAATTACTATTAAAGATTAAAGGGTTATCTCGACATAAAATTCTGGAAAATAATGTGCTTTTTAATGCATCATCATCAAGTAGATTAATTCTATTGAAAGCAACCCTTTCCTGATTTTAGTCAAAGTATAAAACTGTTTTTACTATTATTCCGTTATTTTGTTTTTGTTTTTATAAAGATATTTAACATTTAATTACATTAAATACATTGTAATTTATCTGTGCATTGTTTTAGGATACTATTAATATATTTCTGAGAATTTTGTCACTGGTTTATTTGAAGTCATTGTAAACCTTTTAAAGTTTACTTATTTCATTTTATTGGACACAATTTTTTAGTTTCCAATATGAGTCATCATTGTAATCCGCGGAAGACCGAAATCCATTCATTGACATTGTTCACATACAATTTGATTTATAACATAAAACATTATCTAACCATTAATTTAGTGTGTACTTTAATCGGTTAAATTAACTTCACTTAAATAGAAAGTGTTTACTTTGCTCGGCAATCTCGTTATTGTTTTAAATTTCGTTATTAAAACACTTTTGACGTAGTTAAATACTCCCGACTATTTGTTTCTTACTACCTTATTTGATTTTTTCCCTCACGAAGCGAAAATATTTGTCCAAAGTAAATGATTTACTAGATTTTTTGGTACATTCTATAAAACTAGTCTTAATTATTCCAAAGAATGCAATTTGAGGAAATCAAATTATTTAACTTCCACATTATATGATTTATATATTGCTTTAGAATATTGTACCCGATTTGATACTGTTAAAATAATTTGCTTCTAGAAAGCTAGAAACATATTTTCCCTCCTTCCCTTTTAAGGAATGTAATTAAGTTATGAACAATAATAAATGTAATAAGTTTCAATGATATGTATGACTAAAGGTTTTCTCAGTATTTTGATTTATTATATTTTCTTAAACTATACGAAAATGCGCTTTTTATATATACTCATAAAATAAAAGAAGATTATAATATAAATGTATGTATAAAAGGGTGATTCGAGATATAGAGAAAAACTTTATTTTAGAATTTCAAAATCTACTTAAACGGAAAACGTGTTCTCCGGTATATAGATGATGAGGAAAAAATATCCTAAATTAATTTTTATGTTAAGTACTGGTACAAACGGAATAAAATTTAGATATTTGAGCATTTTTATCGTAAAATGTCGAAGTAAATTTATTAAACAGGACTCTTTAACATTTATTGCGATGAAAGGGCACATATTGAATATTTATAAGAATAAAACATCAGGTACTTTTAACAACTTCTTTACTATCAAATTTTTTAAAAAAAAACACCTTTGAAATGAAGGTGCACGATAAAGTGGATCAGACTGATTCGATGGTGTGGAGAGAGATAGAGAGAGTTGTTTTTATATATGAAATGTAGTAATGTACTTTGTACTATGCTTTACTCAATACACTCAGTTATAAATAATCATCACTTATGGCTATTTTTATTGTTGAAAATTTTTATTTTGAGTCTAAAATCCTTAACTCAAACTGTATCTTACCATTTTTTTGAAAATTCGACCATTTAATGCAATATTTAATTCTTATTGAAATTATTTTTTTTTAAAATTTTTTTCTCTTGATCTCTATAATATAGAACATCTTTTACCAATAGGTAGGTTTCTGATTAATAAAAATTCTTTTCTCCATATAACCATAACCATTCTAATATGTAACATAAATAATACATATTAAAGAAACATATTAATTGTAAGAGCTGTTGTTGCTATAAGAGATGACAATGTTTTTTCCCCCTCAGTTCCTTAGTGGGGTATGCTTAATGAATTCCGCTATGCGTAATAAGTATCTGAGATAAAAAATGTAATTAGTAGGTGAACTTTTAGCACTACGCAGCACTTCTCAAACTTTCAATATTTTTGACCCAATTTTCAATCATAATTTTCATCGCGCCCCATTTCTATCGATAACCATGCATTGAATGCAAAAATAATGTACTCGACATTCATTGTAAACCTTACAAATTAACAAAATAAGTATGTATTAAATTTTATATACCTTACTTTTAAGTAAGTTAATTTTAAATAATAGGATCAGAATGTATTACTTTTCTTTTCTAATATTTAAATTGGAACATATTACACACAATAAAAATGCAACGTGTATTTTTTTAATGTCAGAATGTACTTTGTTTTACATCCTTTCAATAAATTAATAATTTTTTTAAAAAATTATTTTCGATTTTTTTATATATTTGCGCCCTTTCACGTAAAGCGCCCCATAGTGTGAGAATCACTGCTTTTTAGCAAATTAATACGGCGTATCAATTTTTCATCCATACAAAAATTAAGATTCTATAACAATAGAAATATAATATATTCAGTATTAATAATAGAAATATATCCATAAATTGTTTTTTAAAGTAAAACGTTTAGATGAAAAATATTTATTACGCACTGAAATTTATTAAGCACATGGAATGAAACTGAGAAATATAAATAATGTAAAAAAGTTTCATACACAGCATTCGTTTTTTTTTTATTTTGAATGAAAGACACGAACGTGAATAACTCAGGAAAGATATATTTGTAACCCAGCTATCTACTCTCCACATCTGGCATTTAATCTCCCGTTTTCTAAGAATACTAGAAAACCTAATTACGAATTTTAATCTAGGTCTAGGCACAAGCTTGGAAACGAGGAACGGAATTAGGAAATGCAAATTATACTTGGCGAGCACAAAGACACAGTTTTATTCACGGTGGATTTCAACAATTAACCTTGAGACCTCAAAAATTACCATATTTTCCATTTCTTGCTGCTCTTTATTTTTCTTTGAAAGCTGTAAGTGGATGCATTGAAACAATAGCGGCATTGAGTTGCATATTTATAATTAAAAAAACCGAATGAATGAATAAAGCCCCCTTTAATGTATAGCCATAAGTATATTTTAAGACTTACAGTTTTTAATATGTAAATTTGTCATTCTTTAAATTGGAAACATACGAATTTCAAGCGGAAGTGTCAAATTTCATTTATTTAGAGTTTCTCGTCTTCTTGAACTGTCAGTATAAGCTTTTTTTCGGAATTTAACGACTCGATTCTCTTGTTGTAGATGTCTTAAGTAATTTTTTTTGTTAAAAAAGAAAATTATTTCTTTTTCATCTTTAAATTTTATTATAAGATCTTATACAGTTGTATAATAAGACAAGAAGTTTTAATTTATCAATTATTTATTTATGTTTATTCATTAAAAGAAAAATGGAAGTTAATTAGTTTGAATTTATTTAAAAGTAACAAGGTATTTGCTTAAGATGATTGACTACGTTAGGAATAGTGATATAGTAAAAGTACATAAATAAGTACTTTTTTCAATATTTAGTGTCAGTTGAATCAGAATATTCATATAAAATAATTTAAGAATACCATTGCAATAAAAATTATTTAAATGAAATATTTTGGCAAAAAATGAAGAAAGAATGATATTTACAAAGCATTCAACTTTTTATAAAAAATGCTAATATAATAATAATAATAAAAATATTTTGCTTATATATAGCTAAGAGTTTTCTACAAAATTTAGAGTAGGATTTTTGAAAAAATCACATTATTTTCAAACTTGCCATCGATTGAAATAATAAGTGATATCTTTTGTTAAAATTTCTACATTCCGATGTATCAAAATAAGAATAAATTCAATTCTAAATTATATATTTCAAAAATACTAGTTTAGGCTCCGTAGAGAAATCTTAGCTATAAATTGGCAAAACATTATTAATATTATAGAAGCATTTTTCAAAAAAGTAAATGTTTTGAAAATATGTCATCTTCCTTCATTTTTTAACAAAATTTTTGCATTTTTTAATTTTTTATTGTAATAACATTTTACACATATATATATATTCTAATTCTATTGACACCAAATATCCCTCAAAACAATTACTCATTTATACGCTCTTCCAAAATGACGGTTCCGAACGTAGACGTATACCGTTAACTTTAACTAATTTATCAAAGAGTATTGAGCATGTATAGTTTGATTAAATTTAAATAAATTTAAACATTTATTAATAAAAAAATATTTTCAAGTATACGTTTTTCATTTTTGCAACAAACACTGAGTAAATTTTATGCGCAATTGGTTTTTATTGAAAGATATTATTATTAAGTAAAAAAGTCGGGACAAAAATATATTTTTCATTGCATAATGAGATTCGTCAACTCGAATTAAAAGAAAAATAGTTCCATTTAAGAAAAATTATACACTCATGTGTAAATTTCCTTTAAGTTACTTTATGACTTTAAAATTTAAATTTCATAATAAAACTAATAATGTAATTTTTACTAGCTCTAAACATCTGTTAATATAATTACTTGAATAAAATTAATGAATTATACAGAGTTCTTTCAGTTAATTAGTTTATAATTCACAAAACTCTTTTATTGTTCTTAAAACTTTCTAAAATACGGTTACATAAACTTATATCTCTAAATCCAGTCAAACCTTCTAGAATTTAGAAATGCTATATAAACATTTTTTCTTCACAAGAATATCTTCAAGTCCTTCCTAAATCAACAAACATATCATAGGTTCTTGAATAATTAATGAAGAATCATTAAAGTGTTACAACTATTCTCCCCTAAGCTCTTAATTTGCATTCTAGATAGGATTTCAAACGGCGCAGATCTTGAAACTTACAATTCTAACATAATCAGCATAGCTCATCTCTGTAATTTAAGGCAGCTTTTGTGAATAATGAGAGTTAAATCATCACGGGAAGTTTAATAAAAGGCTTTGATTGAAATTATGGATTTTCATCCTTGTGAAAATAGTATCATTGTAAAATATTTATTGCATTGTTACATTTACTTTAAGAAGAATCGATATTGAAAAATTCAATTTTTATTAATTTTTAAGGCCCCATGTCGTTATTTTTCACGAATAATTTTTCATATCTTTTATTTGGGAATATGTATTTTCTATTTATCAAATTGACATTTTAATTTATTCTTCTATATGTTTTTATTTTAAGCTCTATATAACTCGAAATATTATATAAATATATTTAAATATCTGTCTCCTGAAATCTATTACTTGTAGTTCAGCTAAATATCAAAGTTTATATTCTATATAAAAATATAATAATTTTATATTTTTTCAAGTCATATAAGACAATAATTAATAACTAAAATTTGGGATATATTTGAAAATAATATTTATTGTTTTAACAATTAATTCCTGCTTTAATTTTAATTTAACAAATAATGTCTAGATTTTTTCCCTCTTGATGGAATTATTTTCATATAATCTCAGTGTATTATGTACAGAAATATAATAATTTTTCTTTAAAAATTTCATCAACCGTTCACTATAGACAGAGTTGTCTTGACTGAGGTTCAGAATTGTAATGTCGTCAGAATTGTCGCCAATAGCCCTCGTGTTACTTTATAGTGCATCGTTAAAAACTATCACTCATTCATAGAACAAGTTGATGTACCAAAGTTAAATAAAATTTTCTTAAGTTCTTAAAAAATTTTAAACAATTGCTTTTCAATCAGCTACTTATAACATCATGCTTCTCAAATTTTTCTCATCCAATAAAATCCATACATTTTTCGATGCAATACGAATTAAACTGCACATTGTGACACACTCTCTTTACCTTGATGGTGGCACCACCATCAGATACAATGACTGACATGTGGCTTTAAATCACAATGATAAACCTTTTCTTTCTGCTACAGCAGCCTCTTGGCTGAAGGGAAAATGCCCCGTTCATCAAAACGGAAGGCGCCCTGATTGAGCGTGACGTGAGCGTGAGTCCTCGTGATTCCTTGCGTGGCTGCTGCTGACAGGCATTAGGAGTCGTGCGTTTATTAGGGAGTCCACGAGAACAGTCCATTTTCCCCTTCACCAGCTGCACAAAGCGATAGGGGAAGGGTTGTTGCCTTGGCGAAATTATCGTCCTAATTGGATGGGAGTGGATTTTGGAGAAGTGGGAATCTCATTAAGTTCTGTTTGAGATGGGTTGTATGGTTCAGAAATATTGGCGAGCATTGTGTCTTAGTTAGTTGGTCTAGAGAGATGTGACAAAGCACCATGTTTCATTTAAGAGTTGAAGTTGTTTATTGTAATTGGGGATGTATCGCTGTAGGATTTGTTAATGTAAATCTGGACTTGTAGCTATATTAATAATTATGGTATACTGATTTTTTTTTATTTTCTAGTGGTATAGTGTGAGGCTTCTGAAAGATAAAGGAATCTTTTATTAAATCATAATTTAAAATTGTTGATGGGAAGATAATAATATATTAGTATGTGTGATGGTATCTTATGAAGATAAAACGCTCTAACATTCTATTTAAATTGGAGGAATGATCAATTCAGACAGAGTTATGTAAAATTAACTATTATCTAAAATAAATTAGTAATTTTACTTATAGATATCATCATAATTTCTAAAAAAAAATTTACAGGGATACAGTTATCTATAAAATTATATTTCTTTTATACCACATTAGAGTAGTTACCCTCCCATTTCGTTGAGTATATAATGACATTGTAAGACTATAAATTGATTCTAGGTTATTGTTATCTCATTCCTATCACATTAGGCTTTCGAATGTATTGAAAAACGTTCTTATAGAACCTCTCTTTTTGTTTTTTTTAAAAAAAGGATGAATTTCTAAAGCGGAAGTATATTTATCATTTAAGCCTCTGTAGCCTTGGAAGTCGATTTACATATGCCTTAGTTTTTAGCAAATCTCTACTCAAGCAAAGAAACATACTTACAAATTTAGGTCTATAGATCTAATTGTTGAAAAACGAGATTTTTTTTTATCTGTTACACCTTTACAACCCCTTGGGAATCGATTTTCGCAAACCTTGTTCTTAATGGATCTTTTCTCAGCAGAAGAAACATGTTTGCCAAATTTAATTTCCGTATGTCTAAAAGCCCCCAAATGGATTTCTTTCTATGTACAGATCCGTTATAACCCCAATTTGTAGTACATTTCCGTAAATTTCATTCTTATTGGATCTCTACTCAATAACAGAAACATGTTTGCCACATTCCATGCTTGCAGATTTTATGATGAGTGACTGTAAGTTACTTTTCTCTCTTTTGTAGTAGCAAACAGGAGCACACAATAGACAGAGTGTACCAGGATTGTTGGGATAAACTGTATGGGGAGGTTGAGGACATCAAGAGGATTCAGGTTTATATAGCAACCCATCGTCGGAAACATTTTGGTTCGGCGCTTGGTGGCGTTGTTCACCAGAGCATTGGAGGAGATAGAAATGAACTACTGCAGTCATTTTAGCTGTCATCACCAGTAGAAGAGTATGGAACGTTTTGCGAACACTGAGCTGGCAAATATGCACCTGATTTACGAATTGGAAGAAAGAAATGCACGAGCAACAGAAAGATTGAATCGCGAAAGGCAGCCAGCCACAGAGAGATGCACTGAACTGCCGAATGTCTTAATTGGTGTGAATATGAATCAATACAAGGTAATATGCATAGTAAGGTCTCGGACTCCTAGCATGCCCCAAATTTAACCAATAAATGTATCAAATAATCTTAGTCTTGTGTCTCTTCGCTTCTTATACCTGTCGTACTATTTTCCCATGGCTTTTCCGGCCATGGGTTTCTATTTAAATCTGAATTCTTGTGAAGTCGCCTACCTCCATTTAAACATTGTCCCAATAATCCTGTATAGGTAATTGAGGAAAAGTTCTTGAATGTTTTTTAATACAAAATAATAATAATAATAATATTTTAAATAAAAAGATGTATTATTTTAAGGAAGTATTGGAGCTTTTGATGTTTTAATGTTAGTCATTACTTAAACATGAATCTAACATTTAGAATTTTAAAATAAAAAGTGACAGATAACAAATAAACAGTGGCAATCTTAAAATAAGATTTAAAACAAAAATACATTATATTCATTTCAGACAAAAACAATTCACAAAGAAACTAATGCAGCATTTTAATTTTTGATTCTAAAATCTTAAAAGATATAGTAGCATGGTTGATAAGTTGCCTGCTTACTCATACCTCATCCCTCATAAGATGGAGAGTAAAATGAGCTGGCAGGTTAAAACGGTTCTGGAGCGGTTATGTCACTGTAACTGTCACTAGGTCAGAGTGTGCGCAAGGAATCAAACATTTTACACGGATAGCCGACTTCTTCTGTCGGCCAATCAAATTGCTGGCTTTCACTCACTGAGCTTAGTCAGATTCTCGCAAAAAATTTTCTACCTTAGAACTTTGGATTTCTTTGCAGCAACCATATTGGCTAGATCATAACCCCCCCCCACACACACACACTAATTTCTAAACTGCGACTTTTTGTAGCTTTTAAAAAATGTTTTAAAAGTAATTTTTATTATTTCCCGCATAAAAGTATGTTTTTCTTATAGAACAATACGTTTTATTTCACATTTAATTCTTTATTTAAATACTGAACAATTGTAGATTTTCTATAATAATTCAAACCCCACCGATCGGATAAAAGATCCCTACAAGATTATATGCTCCGCCAGGGGCCTTCAAAGACCAAAATCTTCAGAATATTCTCTGAGAAATGTCTTTCCCTGACTATGTCTTTACATTTTGAGATTGGTTGAACACTTCAAAGTATTTTATTCCCCTCACCCCCCCCCCAAAAATTAGTATTTCCATTTTAGAATTAATTTCAAAATATTTTATACCAAAAACTTTAAAAAATTACTTTATTTTGCTCCTATATTATATAAACATGTGAATAAATTTGTTAAATCATGTACTTGTTAGAATTAATGCATGCAAACCTTTCTAAGCTTATCGTAATACACTGGAATCGCTTTATCCCATAATTCTTTAATAGTATTACATTAGATCATCAGATTACTATAAGTGAAGATATATTTGCATAATCCAGTATAATCGCATTAATTTCTCTCCCATTCATCTAATGATCAATTTCACTATGAACTAATAAGAGGAGGGATATAAAATGATTTCTCCTTCTTATATATATATTAATTATAATTTAATTTAATTTAAAGCCGTTTATATATAATTTAACTGTAATTCTTCAATTCCTACTATTAACTCACTCTCTCTCCCTATATATATATATATATATATCTTGTTCAAATTTTCAATCGTTAATAAAATACTTTCTATCCATTCAATCAAGTTCAAATAATTTTTTTCTCTTGTAATGGATGACACTTGATGTTAATACAGTTTTTTCAAATATCAATTCATTAATTACCGGTTAATTAAGTTAATTACCAGTTTTTGTCGTCAACAGATTCGTCTCCATTTTTGTAAGAGAATGTAACTGTTAAAACAATGACAATAGTTGGCTTCGAAAATCGGCTGGCTAGGTGTATTATTACAACAATGCAGACAAATCATGCTCTTTGTCAATTCCTACTATTAGTTCTCTCTCTCCCTATATATATATATATATATATATATCTTGTTCAAATTTTCAATCGTTAATAAAATACGTTCCATTCATCCCTTCAAATTAGAAATTTAAAAAAAAATTATATTACTTGTTTTCTATGATAAACAAAAAAAAAGGAAAACGTTGAAAAATTCCTTTCATTTTGGAGGTTTTTTTAATATAATCATATGTTTTAAACAAGATATTTGGATGAATTCTTATATGTGCAAAATATAAGTTTCAATCAGACCATAGCCTTCCTCCATTGAAGCCATAGTAAAAAGTCTTGCATTCATACCCGTACTCTGTTAGCAAGAATGAAAAGACTTATTGTATTCCGAATCCTTTCATTCTTAAAAAAGAATTGCACACATTTCAGCTTTTACGTTGTGCGGTAACTAAAATTGTATTTATTTGAGCAAAAGAGACATAAGTTGCACAAAAACTTTCGTAATAAGACAAAAAGGTAAATTTAGGCTACGTTCAATAGTACCTCTTTTCTCGAATTTTCACACCACGCTATGCTTTGTATTTGCGATTTAGTTCCATTTAATATGGGAGAGCTTATTTTAATGCCCACAGATGAGGGAAAGAGTTTTTGGTAACACCAAGACTTAAAGACTACTTGCGACAACTTTTTTTTAAAAAATGAAGATATGGGTTGTTTTTTGTGGTTTTTAGATTTGTTTAGAGCATTTTAAGAAAAATATGCTAAAATTAAGAAGATAAAAAAAAGTATTATCACTAAATGAGAAAAAATAGGTAAAAATTTACAAAAAACAACATAAATGCGGCCCATTTTGTACCAAAAGTTTATGAAAAAAATTTTCAATTTTTCAATTCTGATGTGCTGGTATGTTATTCATTTTTGAAATGACCTTCAGGATAAGATGTATTTTAATTTTTCCAAAAAACTAGAGTTCCTTATTATACTAAATTGCTTAAACAACAGTGATTATATTAACATTAGGGACTGTAAATTTGTAATAAAACGATGATTGATAAATCTGAAGGTTAAAGCACTTCTATTATTATACAGAACATACACAAGAATTTTCAGTTCATTATTTTCAAAATTTTTTGAGCAATCATTGTCCCCGCTTGATTGTTTTGAAAAAAAAAACACATTTCGAGTAAAACGCAATTTAAAGTATGACATCTAGCTTAAAGTAATGGCATCTGCTTTTAATAAAACACTTGTAGTTTTTGTTCTAGAGAACGGAAAGTAATAAACTTGGTATTTTTCATAAAGCTAATAAGATAGTTTTATAAAATCAAATCATAAAAAAAAATTGTCAATTTTTGGCAAAATTCACAATTTTAGGGTAGTAGGATGGATACTTTAAACCATTTACCCGACCTGAACACTGAACCAGTGGCACGCATGCCATCGATGGCACACCAGTGATCAAAATGGTTTGCATTTTATTTCAAAATAACAAAGTTCATTATGAAGTATTATAAGCATTCGCAAGTGATCAATCGCGGGGTGGCGCAGAGCATACTCTTTCGTTACTTCTTGCTTTAGTTACCCCGTGGACTATAATTGCTCATGATGTAAAGTTCGTCTTCGCATAGCGTAGTCAATTTCGTCGACACAACTGTATTTTACAGTTTATTTGCGTTATATTTACAATTTTTAACTGTTATTTAACATGGCTAGTTCAATAAAAGAACAAAAAGTGCAAGGTATGAAGTGTAACAGAATTTCAAATTTGCTGAATTACAAATATGGCATTATTAGTAAAAGTGACAAAGAGATATGTGTTTTATGTTCTGGAATAGTGGTATGCAGAACATCGTCTGTGAAACGGCATTTTGAAACAAATCACAAATGCTCTTGCACAGTAAAAATAATTAATTTCTCAGAAACCGTTTGGCGTATAACTCCAATTCAGCATGTATTCTACTAAAAGTAACATGTTACAATCCCAGTATAAGTTATTTATCATCCAATCTGCCCCAACAGAAGTCACACTAATGTTACTTTAATTTGAATTACACGTATAACAAATACATCTACAACTATACAGTACAAAAAGTATTTTTTCGTAGTAAATAAGGAGTTTTATGTTCTTGGTATTAAATTTCCTTATTTTCGCAATATTCTCAAAAAAGTTATTTGACAGCACTTCTATATCTCACTAAACACTTCTTTAAAA
This sequence comes from Trichonephila clavata, assembly GCA_019973975.1. Classification (NCBI taxonomy): domain Eukaryota; kingdom Metazoa; phylum Arthropoda; class Arachnida; order Araneae; family Nephilidae; genus Trichonephila; species Trichonephila clavata. Next base: position 123,890 of record BMAO01012332.1, read on the forward strand.
AAACAAGATATCAATCATTGGCATGGCCAAGTAATTTTAGCGCGTTTTTCACATGTTGTATTTTACAATAATGTAACTAATGAACTTTTTACTAACAGAAAGTAGTGTACTGTACCACTCCTCTAAATGTACTACTATTGAGCTGAAAAAAAATAATGACACAAATCTGTATCAGCACTATAAAGAAGCAAAACTAGCGAAATTCAGGAAAATTCGGGAAAACTATGGAAAAACTTAAATATGATTCGGCTCATCTAGGGCACAAATGCGACCAAATACCGAAAACCCAAGGTCAATTGGTTGCTTATTGGCTGAGAAAAAGGTACGACAAAATATGGAACGAAGACGAAATTTGCGTCCTAATAGCGCTTTTGTTCCACTACGTGAAAAACGCGCTAAAAATGGCACGTTGATCCATAAAGGTTCGCCACCCTGACCAATACATTTCAAAATTATTCAATTACTAAATGCGTGTTTAATATTATTTTATGATTATTTATTTTACTGTCAAAAATGTATTTAAAAAAAATTGCCTTCCATTGGAAAAGAGAAAATCAACTAAGAGTTGAATTGATTTTTAAAAAAAAAAAATATTTTTCAAAAAAAATTATTTTAAAATGTAAATTTATCCACATATTAACATAACAACTACAATATATTTTAAAATTATTTTAAGTTATTTTTTTATAAAAAAGATTAAAACGGCAATATTTTGTGATGTGCTTTCTAATTTAATTGCAGTATTATGAAAAGAAAAACTTTTTTGTGTATATTATATATAGATTTTTTATTTTCTATTAAAGCTTATTCACATTTCGCTAACAGATATTTATCGGAATAGCTAAAAAATCAAATACATACAACTGGATGATTCCATGCAAATAGTACTATCTAACGATGTTTTTTATTGAATATAACTAGTTTAGAAACAAAATATAGAAAGAAGTTCCTACATACAAATTCCATAAGTAAACGGGACCATAACTTTTACACTGCATCTGATTAGCAAAACTTATAGCAAAAACAAGTAGTAAAATATTTCCCTCAAAGTTGTTGAATCATATGCTGAAAATTTTATTTATTTTAAGTTTCAAAAAACGTTGTGGGTTTTTTTTTTCTGTTTCAATTGATTCCTTTTGTATGGTCATATTCTGTACGATAAAATTTTATTTTATTTTTTACTAGCCATTATTTGCCCGCTTCACCTTGTATTTCATAATATTATGTGAATATATATATATAAATTATTGATATCTTAGCATTAAGAATTCAACTGTATTGAAAAATATTATTTTATTCTTGATTCAAAAAGGACAGAACTTCTAAATAATAATTTCTTAAATTGAAGTTGAATTATCTTTTACTCTCTCGTAACCCCTTCCCAAATGGATTTCTACAAAACCCATGTTTAGTGGACCTCTATTCAATAAAATAAACATGTTTGCCAAATTTTAAGTCCGAATCTAATAGACCGGATTTTTTTTTATCAATAAGCTCCAGTAAACACCTTTGAGAGTCGATTTCTGAACGAACCATTCAATTCAAGTACAGAGACATACATATCAAAGTAGTTCGAAAGTCTAGTAGTCTACATCTAGTAGTTCGAAAATGGACATTTTTTTTATCAATACACTGCAAAAGATTTCCTTTCTCCCATAGGAGTCGATTTCCGTAAAATCCTTTCTTAGCGAATTTCCATTCAACAAAAATAATTTGCATACTTAATTTCACTACGGTAAGTAGTAGTTCGAAAACAAAATTTTTTTATGAATAAGCCCCAGCTACTTCCCCCCTCCCCCATAGGAGTTAATTTCCATAAAATCCTTTCTTACCGGATCTATATACAACGAAATTTCAAACCTGTACTTCTAAAAGTTCAAAAACTATATTTATGTCTAACATCCCTTAAGTCCTCGCGACGACCTTTTGCGTCGATTCTCAAAAGACTTTTTGTAGCGTATTTCTACTCAATAAAAGAAACAGGCCCATCAAATTTCAAGTTTGTAGGTGTAATAGTTCAAAAACGGGAATATCTATCTGTAACATCCCTTAAGCCCAAACAACGCCCATCAGGGGTCAATTTTACTAGCTCAGAAACCTTCGCGGGCATGCATCACACCATTACCCAAAGTTTCATCGCTATCGGATGAACAATTTATAAAGGCATAAGGGACAAACAGACAAACATTAATTTATATTTATATACATATAGATATATCACGAACTATATGATAGCATGCGAGCCAAAGGGCCATGGTCACTAACTAGTGGCTGATGCATTTAATAGCGAGGAGTGACTTCGTATACTGATACTGTTTCTTGAAAGGGACATACCCACCACACACAAGTTTAAAGTTTGTAGGTCTAATAGTTCAAAAATTGTAATATTTATTTCTAACAGCTCTTAAGCCCCTGAAACGCCCCTTATGATTCATTTTTCACCAAACCTTCTTTTGTAACGCACCTCTAATCCTTGAAAGGAACAGGCTAACCAAATTTCAAGTTTGTAGGTCTAATAGTTCAAAAACGGGAAAATTTATCTCTAGAGCTACTTAAGCCCCCTCAACGCCCCTTAAGGGTACATTTTACTAACTCAGAAACCTTCGCTGGCATGCGTTCCACCATTCCCCAAAGTTTCATCGCAATTGAATGAACGGTTTAGGAAGGCATACGAGACATACAGACACACACACATTCATTTTTAATTATATAGATTAAAGAGCCCCACACACACATTTATGAATGTGTGTGTGTGTGCGTGCGTGCGTGCGTGCGTGCGTGTGTGTGTGTGTGTGTGTGTGTGTGTGTGTGTAAAATACTTAATAGGTTTTTACACTTTATTTACTCAAGTAAGGAATTGCGTTCTTTCGGAAGGTTTTTTAAATTTTAGGGAAACTGTATATATTAAATAAATGCGTCACAAATGATATAAAAATTACAATAATCTTTTGCTTAGTAATAAGTTCCAAATTTGAATCGGAATCCTTGACATAAACCAAAAGCAACCGTAAGTAAAAACTATTAATATATATATATATATATATATATATTACATATACTTACTTGTTCAGAAAAAATTAGGCTCAATCTCTTTTTTCGTTTCCTTCTTCTCTCCCAAAATATGCGAAAACTGGATATAAACACTTCGTTTTTTGCCACTGGAACTGTAAAACTTCAACACTCTAATATATCTTAATAATCTTCAACACCCCCCTTTAATAGGCAATACCCTTAAGCATGAATTTTAATAATAAAAATTTATCGAAATTTCTTCAAGGAGCTAAACATAAGATTTTTCACTTTCCTATTTCTTCCTCCCTGAAATCCCAAAATGCTTTAATTCCAACTTTAAATAAATCAGTAAAATGACACACATCATTTCCAATATGTTGCACATTATTTATAGTGTTCCTCTTCTGTATAAGTAAAACAAAACATACCATTCAAATGTTTCTGTACACTTATCCCTACCGTTTTAACGCTAGATAGACAATTTGAGTAACCCTAAAACATGACAACGATGCGCCAGAATCGTCCACCACTGTCAAAGAGCTCGAAGCCCACTTGATTCGAGCACACTTTCAATTGATGACAGAACGGCTCTCGCTTTCGCCTTTGCCTATTGGCCAGTAGCCAAATGGAACGCCTGGACCCTTTCTCTCTCGCCATCTTGGTTCAGTTATAATGTCACAATAGACTGGATTTGATATGTATCTCAGTCGTGGCGAGAGAACCAGTCTGCCACTCTGCTTGTCTAGTCGTTACATCAGACAAGGAATCAGAAACAGTTGCTGAATGTTGTGGTCTATTTGGCTTCCTCGCCAAGGGCTATGGATTCGCTTATTGGAGAGAATCTATCTTCCCAGGAAAGTTTCATAAAAGAACTCTTTTCTGTTGAATATATTTTGGCAGTGTTAATAGAAGAGGAACATAGTTATTGTGCTTTTTGTCAAGGATGCTTGAACAGTGAAAGAAAGTTATAAATGTATTACTTATAAGTAACTGTAATAATATAGTTATAACAGTAATAGTTATCTGGTTTTTCATGTTTTGAAGTATTTTTCTTTTATGTATTACTGTAATATAAAATAGTGTGTGTATTGTTTATAAAAGGGCAATGAGTATTGATTGTATATTTTGGAATATTTTTTATTGTCATCATTTATACCATGTCTTAAAATTGTATAATTGTATAATTTCTATTTCTCGACTATCATGATTAAAGAACAATAAGATGAATAATTTTAAAAATTCATCCTTAATTTGAAGTATTGAATTGAATAGCTTTTTTAATTGTTCAATAAAGCTTGAATATTACTCATTTGTTTTTTACTAATATAAACTCATTTTTGCGTATTAATGAATGTACGTAAGGAAACTAAAATTTTCGCATTTTACTGCAAAAATTTCCCACTTGATCATTTATGAATTAAAAAAATATTCTTAATACACTAGTTTACCTTATTTTTGGAATTAATGCAAAAGGAGGGTTTCTAGATTAGAACTATAAGAAAGTCTACTCATAACACATTTGAAGAATGTGCAAGTAATCTATCATTATATAAGATTCAGATTTACTGTTTAATTTTTCATAGTGAAATATTTGTTCATTTAAAAAGAGTAATTTATTTTATTTTTAATGTTCAAAATTGCATATCCATTCAGTTTTTACGTTTAGTCAACAATTCATTTTCATTATTTGCTTATATTAAATTTATTTTTGTATATTTGAGTAATAACACATCATGTGGTTAGTTGTATTTACAGGCATTTTTTAATTACTAAGGTAAATATTTTCTACAAAAATGTTTGATTAATAATTTAGTAAAATTAAAAACAATGATCATAGAATACTTTAGAGAAAAAAATTTTAATCTAATTGGAACTATATTACTCTTAATTCAGTGATATATTTTTCTCTTAGTTAAATAAATTCTTATGTGAATATTCTATCTACTTCTCAATTAACTTAAAAAATATAATTAAGATTTAAAGGCAAATTAGGGATAATTTCTTAAAGTTTTTACACTTCATCATATTCTTGTATTCATTTATGAAACTGTTGGAAATGAAATTGAATTCCATAAAATCACTCGTTCTAAATGAATAAAATATTTCCGTGCCCTGTAAATAAATTTTTTATGTCATATAATATATTGTTAATAATTGAGCTTAAGGTTGTAAAAGTGATATGCAAAAGTTTAATTATTTTTAAAAAGTGGGGAATACATATTGCAATGATTAGAATTTATGTATTTACAATTTTTCCCTCGTATATCCAATGTACTAATTATACATAAAAGAGAACTACATTGTAATTTTATTGATTGCATGATATCATTCAATGTTCCTATAATATTTCAATTACAGTGAAAAAATGTAATAACACACTAACTACGAAATTTTCCAAATGAAACTTATCCTAAGTTCTCATTTTTGCATGTTTAAAATACACTACCTATGTTCAGGAATGCAGTAGTATAGTGGTTAAAAACGTGACCTATAAGTGCCCTGTGGTATATAAGTTTTGGTTTCAAATATAGTTCAACTAGGGTTTGCAATCCCGTGTCATATTTTCAATCCCGGGATTTCGGGATTAGGATTGGACTATTTATTAAAAATACTTACATATAAGCATAGTTGAAATTGCATAATAAAACTGAAAATATAATTAAATTGATTTAACATTATTTTAATGAACAAATAAAAAAATTAATTCATCATAAAAACAAATAAAAATAGACACAATGAAATTTTTAAAAAAGCATTTCTTCATTTCTTGTGTTTCTGTAAATGAGCTTGTAAAAACACAGCTCCTCCAGCGTTTCATCGTTGGAACGGCTTCTTATTTTTGTTATCAACTGTCCTGCCGTAGAAAATTCACGTTCAAATTCTTTACTAGTAGGTATTATCGTCATTAAATAAGAGTATGTTCTTTTCAGGTAGTCACCACGTCTCTCTCCATTTACAAAGTTGAGATATTTCTTTTTGATTTTTTTATGACAGTGTCTCAAATCTAATAGACTGCATGGGTGCATATACCTCTTTGATACATTTATTTAGTTCTTCTGCTACACTTAATGGTTTTCGTATATAATTTGATCCAGTTATTGAATCAGAATGGGAATCAATTTCAAGTGTTACCTCATTTGAAATTGAAGATCCAGTTGCATGAGCTGTTAGTAATGCAATGGGATTTGAAATGTCCTAAGTCTCCCAAGCAGGTCCGCTATTAATTAACGACATTTAATTGAAGGAATTGAGACAAAATCTATTCTTGTGATGTAGCTTATATTATTGTGTAAGCATTGCAGTGAGCCACTTAGATCTTTGCGACGTCCTCCCATAATGTGCATATATTTTATTTTACATATAGCACTTATATTTTCACAAAAAGATTCTACGTACATATTTCATGAACAGAATATAAAGTTTTTAAAAATTAAATTCTTAGAAAATTTTTATGAGAAATTTTTTTAAAATAAAATTAAGACAAAAAATTAATCCCTGAATTAGTTATTTTAATTCCGGGATTGGACAAAACACCGGGATCCAAGGGTTTTGGAATTCGAGGATCCCAGGGTTTCGGAATTCCTGGATCCCGGTTCTGAAAATCCTACTAGATATCTTCCAAAAATTTTGTTGTTGTTGCTTATGCCACCTTATCGACAGTAACATCAGAACAAGGTCCACGAAATTCATCATGGTTAAGGGCTAGAATTTTACGCCTATCGTTAACCTAAGCTTTGAGCCCCCATGAAGGTGACAGTACAATTTTGCTCGGTACAACACGATAGATGGCGACACCATTCGGACCCACTGATTTAATGAGCACGTTCTCCGTGTGTACTCGGTGGGTATTTGGTGGCATCGGGCATCGAACCCAGGCCTTGCGGTCTGAAGTCCAATGCTCTAACCACTAGGCTACCACGGCCCTCCAAAAATTTTAAATGCCTCTGTCCAAGTTAGCTGACTTCGGAAATTCTGAGGGCGTGAGAAATGTGCGGTTTCTAACCCCACACGCGATGGGGAGAAAGCTACAGAAGAAAATAAGAGAAAACATATCAAATTTCCGGGTTTAACATACACCCCTCCCCCTCGAACACTTCAAGGTTCAACATGTAAGAAAACTAACACTAACCGTATACAATACAAAAAAGTAAATAAGATACATTAAATGTAATACCAGATTCACAATACTTTGAAAAAAATTCAAAATATAATTCAGATAAAAATTAAATCCCGGGATTGGAAAAAACCACGGGATACCGGGGCTGCAAACCCTAAGTTCAACGTTACGAGAAGAGCTTCGACTCTTTCTATGTCGCATAGCATTTTATTTTTCTGTGAACTAATTATTTGATAATCATGTAATAAATCTGGTTTAATAGATAACCACGTTACGCCATTAAACACGACTTCCACTTATTATTCCTATTATCTTGTTGATAAAGCAGACTGAATTATTGAAGGGTTTGAATCAGAGCTCTACCATTGCCATCTATCTATACATTCCACCAAAAAATATCCTTAACGAACAATAAAGGCAGTCAAATGGAACCAAACTCAAATGGTGTAACAGTAAGAGTGAGGTATACGAATCAGCTGAGATGTTCGTCACTTGACCATGGATAAGAGCGGCAAGGTCATTGGCCAATAGCTTGCGTGTTGGTCAAGTGAATGAATTTTTAACATTTTAATCTCCTGTAAACGTATATTTAAGTGGGAAATAATTCTGGGAATTTGAGATAAAAAATTTCGCAATGTGAAAAAAAATTTAATTCTAATCAATGGCACGCTCTGAAATAATGATGCATTTCGAAGACTAAACAGTAACAAGATTCTCTTAGAGAAAAAAGCAACTAACTCTATGAGATGACTGAGGCAATCTGATTAAGCTGGATAGTCTTAGTTGAGTGAGATTAAAAAGAATCATCTTGTAAATGCAGACCTCAAAGCGTTCTCGAGTGAGCAAATAATAATTTTCCAAGTCTTATTGCAGTTTTTTATTTCTTAATTAAGTATTACTTCTTTACTGTAACTTTCAGCCCTTATTAACAAGCCTAACATTTATTTATAGAATAATGTTTTGGTGAAAATCTTATGTTCTAAAGAGAAGGAGGATCCTATTATAAGATTTGTAGAGGTGCTGACTTGGAAAAAGATTAAGAATCCCTGCTCTAGAACTACATTAATTAAAAAGATCAATCAAACATACCCATGAGATTTAAAAAAATATTAAAAATGAAGCTTTAAGAGAAGCTTTTGTTATTGAAACGCAGAAAATTATCAACTTTTGCCAAATAATGAACTTAATAATCGAAAGTTTAAATTTCCCCACATTTTGTGCAGGTTCTGCAAAAAAAATTCATGCATGTGTAACGCACGGTATAGTTCCAAGACCGAAATGTAGGTGCCGCCATTATAGTATTGTCTTGGACCGGAAGTGTGACTGTACGAAACACTGTAGTACCGTCAGAGAGAGTTTGGATCTGGACAAACGTAGCGTTCCCTATTTCGATGTTCAATCCTGGACTATGTAAACTTTACTTATTTTACTCTCTAAATGTTTGTCTTGTAATTATCTAAGTGTCTGTTCTTTGTAACTGTGCTATCTTATGTCATTAAGTATATTAATTTACCCCGAGATTCTATTAATTACTTTTGGTTACCCCAAGTAATGACGTAAGCGGCAGTTACAATGTAATTTTTAGGGATTCCTATATTTTCTATTACTGAACATCATGCTGAAATACATTTATTCAACAAACAACATTCATTCTTTTGACCTTCATTTTATTCCTTACATGAAGCGTACAGGTACATTTTTCGAATGGATATCAGTTGTTGTGCCTGTTTATATTTTGTTCCGCATTCTGTACTAATGCCTTCCTTTAGTGCATTACTTCTCTGATATCGTCCAACAATTGGTAAGGCGAAGAAGCCGTATCCACCGTTATCGTTCTCTCCGTTGCAGTTACAGTTTCCCCACACAAAAGGCGTTGCCGAAAGTTCGGAAATGGCTATGCATCAGGTGGTCACGGATCGATCGTGAAAGCACCTGGGGTGTTTCGTCTCGTGACGTCAGGGTGTTCCTCCCCCACAGAGGCAGACGATTTCACGAGGGTTTTCTTTGGTTCAACTAAAAGAGAATTTCGCTTTCTGTGTGCCCCCCCCTTCTCCTTCGAATACTCCCTTTTAGCAGTCTGAACTGCGGGTAGTAATAAAAGTTGATGTTTAAAGATTTTTCTATTCGAAAAGAAAGATAAAACAATGTACTTTAATGCATTTTAGTTTTTTTTTATTGAGAGAAATATCATCTAATTTATGCAATGGGTTTTGCGTTTTGCTTCATCATTTCCTTTAAGAACTATTTTTATTAAATATTTCTGAATCTAATTTAAAAAAACATTCTTAAAATTTAAAATGTATTTTAAGAAATGTGATATTAGACTCAGAATGAATTCTTGTATTTTAATTTCCCTAATGCTTGTAAAAATTTTTATCTAATAAAGCAATTTAAGTTTTTTAAAAGAAAACATTGATTTGATAAAGTAAGTGCCATTTTTCAAAAAGATTTCCAAAAGAAAAGTCACACACACAGTTTAATTTGTATAACGGACTTGAATTTGTAAAAATTTCCAATAGTCAATCAGTAAAATCTAAGTCAAGCATTAATTTTAAATGAAAAAGAGTATTTCAATTATATTAGTAGTTTAAACATTACATAGAGAACCAGAGAGAGGTAGAGAGAAATAATAAACTTTTACATAATATAAATAAATTTTGCGATTCATGCTTAAAACTGGACAAACAGCTAACTGTAAATTTTCGGCTTATCAAAATATTTTCACCCAAATGACATCGATCATTATAAAATTTCACTTGAGATATTCATTTAATTTTCGTTCTTCTTTGACTTATACTCCAAAATTTAAGTTATAATACGTAATATTAAGCTAATAATCTGTGATATTATTTTTGACCTGCTCATAGTGTCTTAATGTTTATTAAATATCAAGCTTGTCATGGTACCTCCTCCCCCTCATGTTTATTGAGGTAAAGATCTCACTCAATATTGAGATTTCCGAGGACATCCAACCACAACAGGGTTGAAGTCATTGAGTCAAGTTGGAAATGAGAACTACTTGCTTGTATTAGGTGAAATACTAGAAAGACTACGCGATATGCAAATAAAAAAAACTAAAGGTAAAGAATAAATTTGTACTTATCTGAATGAGATGCTACCACTAGAACTTAACAAAGCCTAAGTCCTCCGTAATTTTGAGTCTTAAAAGTGTCTACGACAATAACACTCTGGTATGAAAATATGGCAATATCGTTCTCACAAGCATGTACAATATTTTCTTTATTTATAAAATATTTCGTTGATTATTTATATATTACTCAATACTGATGTTCTTTTGTAGTGCGCGGTGTTGTTCTAGCTTAAGCCTTTAAAATCCAAATCGCAAGATAGTGTGGATTAGACATTCTTATCCTTTTAAGATTTCAAATATTTTTGGCATTAAATATTACATTCTTCTGATTATTAACACTATACTGATTCCAATGAAACTAAAGAAAAATAATTTTGAAACATTTTGCTACCCCCTCTCTAATGGATCGCAAAGCGTTCCAGCAGGAATTTGAGGGCTGGGTCTTAAAGGGTTAATGGCCAATTTGGCTTGAATGAAAGAAACCTCGAATTAGAGAGAATAGACCTCGCTGATAATCCTTTGTTACAAGTTCTTTACTTACGAGTATTTGTGAAATTTTTATAAATCGCGATAATTATTATCTTAGAAAATAAAGTACAGAGCATTTGGACCTCGATTGAACGAATTCATTGGGACCAAACACTATTCGTTAATTCGGGGTTATTCGTAATGTCCGGGTAAAAAGTAAATGCAAATTTCTTGCATTCACCTTTTATATAGAAATACTTTAATAACTACACAAAAAATATCCATAGTTAGAATTACACTTTTTATTCCTTTGCTAAAAATGCTATAGTTAATTGGAAATTAACTGTATTTCTTACAGTTTCTGGAAGTTAACTGTACGCACCAGAAATTAGAAATTACACACCACTTAATTGGAAATTTTTAAATACTGACTAATAAATTGTTGGCAATCTTTTTGATTCGAAAGAATTATTATTGTACTTAAAGCAGAAAAAAAATACTGCGTGTCTTTTACATCCTGCTGCATGAGGTATGTTTTAGGAGTTTCCAAACAATGTAAAGCACGAGAAAATGTAACAATTTTGATTCGGAAGTTTTATTATCAATTTCTGCTCTAGAATCACGATTGATTGTTTCAGACAAATCAACAATCTCTTCCACTTCAGTTGCAAAGAATTTTCTGCAAAACCATGCGAATATAATAATCCATCATTTGAATTCTTTAAAAAAGAATTCAAATGATAAAAATTATCAAACATTTGCATTGTTGTATGTGATGAGATACGAAAGGAATTTCTTGTCCTATTCACAACTCATGCGGTAGGATACTCATGGCTCATCTGTAAAGTCTGTATCTGCATCTGTAAAGTCCAAAAATGATTCGTACCCGTTTCCATTGAAATTTACTGCTCACAAGAAAAGCCTTTCTCTGTTCTGAACAAAAACGATTTATCATCTTAAAAGAAATCCATTTTTTTTAATCCAAATTAATACATATCTTTTCGGCTGTTTAAATAATTCATTGATTTGGGCTTTTTTTATTCGTTAAATAAGCTTTTTGTCTTCATTTTAATCGTAGATGGGATTTGTTAAATAAGGGGTTGGTAAATTGGTGTTTGACTGTATTTAGGTATCATAAACAAACACGGAATAAAGAATGATATTGATTTAAAAAAAGGGAGGATTAACACCGATGCTCAAAAACAATTTCTTGAAGGAAAGTAAAAAGTAAGTGAGAATTTTATTAACATCCCACTATAAAGTGACACGAGGGCTATTGGCGACGGACCTCATCATTTTGAACCCCGGTCAAGCAAGAAAATATTACAAAATACAATATTAATCGTACTATGTAATTTGTTAGCAGTGTTACGTATTGAGTGCTTTGACTAAAAAACATGACAATTGTTTTTTAAAAACCGAAAAGCTTTAAAAACAAAGGTTTGATTTGTGTATATAACAGTTTAAATCTTTATATCTACAATAACTCATGATAAAAACACGGTTTTCAAATATCGTATAAAGCCTGTTCTCAAAGAAACTTCATCGTTTTTACAAAATATTGAAAATACTTAAGATAGGTACTCTCAGAACATAATTGCATTCTTTTCCACAATCTTTTGTATCGCTTTTCTCTAATCCCGGAATCACACTAACTTTAATTGAATTGTCTCTTTCTTCTGGGGTCTTCTTGTTAAGCGAAGGGATAAAAAGAACATAAGGAGGAATTTCTAATCGTCCACAATTACTACAGTGAAATTTAATTATCGACAACCTATTCCTTCCTTTTAATTACTTCGTATCACTTCAAATCTGTAATCCGAACAAAGGAAATCGGATTTTTTTTTAATTTTGCTTTGGTCGCTTTAATTTTTTGTTATTTTCTGTGATTTTTTTTTTCCGGCTTCCTTTTTGTGTTTGACTCAAATTTTCTTAAATAGTTTCTTAACACATTTTGTATCCATGATTTGTGAATTAAGAGAGAGAGAGAAAAAACGTGTTTTCATTTTCTTCTTTTATTTATTGATAGCCAACTAATTAACGTAAATTTAACAGATTTAAAAACTTCATTTTAAAGACGAAAGGTAATCAGTTATTACTCTAAAACGAATTATTCGGATTTTATACGCGTTGCAGTAATCGATTGTAATTCATTACAGCATTTGTAATAAATTGGTTGTAATCCATTACAGCATTGGTAATCGATCGGTTGTAATCCATTACAGCATTGGTAATCCGATCGGTTGTAATCCATTTACATCAAAGAAAGAATTGTTTCAAAACCTAATGTGAGTTAATCAACATTTTAACATATTACTGAATGACATTTTCAATATATAGAATATACCAATATTACTTTCATTTGATACGACTCTATAAAGTATAGAGTCATTTTAGTGTGAATTGTTTAAGTGGTTGTGAATCATATTACGGAAATAATTCCGTCGATTTTTTCTCTATTTAAATTGGGGAAACTGTTTTGAAATATATGTGTTCTAACGGGTTTCACAATTCCAATTACGTTGAAATTAAAATGATATTTACTGTTCCGTTTACCCATACATACTTTTGCAAAAAGTTAGTAATAGATTTAAATGAAATGCTGATTTCAAAGATTCATCGCATTGTAAATCTATTGACTTCATGCGATATTCTTCCTAAACTTACTCTACTTCTGTCTTGTAAAGAATACTAAATATCTTCAACAGATTCTTATCACTAGAAATAGGCCAAACAGGGGAGAAATTCGCTTCTAAAATCCTTACCAGAGCTTACCAAAGTTTGGTCTTATACCTCTTTAGTAGTTTTTGGAGACTGCAAAATGAGAAGTTTTCTTTTTGAAATTGTGATTCCTTTAATCGAAGTTTTCTTTCAAAAGCAGTAATTTGACTAAAAATCTCAAATACAAGCTTATATTCTTAGATGTTCAAGATTCTAAGTGTTCACATGGGTTGGGATGCTTACTATATAAGCTAACATAACAATCCATTTTGGATCCAAAAAGTAAAAAGCATCTTGGGTGTGTGATCCTTGCTTTTTTAAATGTATATACTTATTTCACCATTTAAGCCATCAAATACTTGAAAAGCATGTACGATGCCCTTATTGAATTGCTTTTAAAAATATCTGGACCTAGCAGCGATTTAGTTCCCTTGAAAATATAAGAGTAAAATCTTCACTTTAGGGTTATAATTTCCTTAAAATTAATAAATTTTGCGCGTAGTTCTTTTTAATTATTATGCAAAGGAATTTGATTAGCATTTTTATTAATACCAATATGTGTTTGGAACAAAATGCAATAAAACCCCGTTCCTTTCCAATTATTTTTAGCATTTCTTCGTAGAGTGTTTCAGAAAGTTTAGATCAATAAAAACTCATTGTTGTAATCCATTTAGTTATGCTTTGAAAATGTCTGCCATTGCCTAGTATTCATTATAGGAGTCAGTTGTACAAATTTCTCCTCGATGTCAAATGGTTTGCATCTTCCTTTGAAAAGACAGGTTTGAAGGATTTTTAAAAGAAGAGTTTTGCCAACACTGCATGTTATTAAATAACACTTTCGTTAATACAAAGAAAAATATTCCAGATTATTCAAAATCTCCTTCAAACAAGTTCTGAAATTGATTGTCATCTCTTAATTTACTTTGTTACTGTTCTTGTCGATTAGTTTATCGAAAGTAATTCTTTTTCTTCTGGACAAGCAACAGCATCTAATTTCAATAATAGACATTTCAACATTTTTTTTTTTTTTAGAAATTTTACATTACTGAAAAGTTTTATTTTATCTGCAATGAGTCTTGTCACCTTAGAGTTACCACAAGTATTTCACTCGCTTTCTGTAACTTTTCTTATGAAAGAGGATGACTGCTTTGTGGAGCTATTACTTGGCTGTGTAACATCATTTTCTCGTGTTGTTTCTGAGAAAACGGTGTACTAGTTAGGACGATATTCATTAAGCCACTTAATATTTTATTTATAAAAGTTGGTCTTTTTCAACAAATAAAACAAACACGTATCCAGTTAAATTCAATGAAACAAATAACTATTCGTCAATTAATCGTCAAAAGTTCGATCCTCCAAATAATTTTTCTCTCACCTTGTTTCTGCTAAAAAAAGGGTTCTCAGAAGAAAAGAGAGAAAAACTTATACCACTCTTTCAAGTTCGTTTTGTTGATTTAATTTTGTCCTAATTCTAATAATAATCCATACACTTTATCATAAATAGAGAAATAAATATCATTATCAATTATACAGATACCAATTATGAAACCTAATAAAAAAGAACCATTTATTCCAAACTTCTTACCTACTCTCGTTGCAGAGCTTCAAACGGTTCTGATTTAATGAGTGAAATTTGGCAACATCTAAGGTATAATATTCTTAATCTCAAATGCAGATAACGCGTTAAAAGAAAAACTTTGAGATTAGAGGATACAAAGTAATGTTTATGATGCTAAAAATCCATATTCGATGATAAATAGAATTTAGTGAGTAGCTAATTGTGTCCGGCTTAGAATCTAAGTAGAGATCAGCATTGTTCAGTGGTAAGTGGAATTCGGTTACAATCTCTGCATGTGACCCACGGGCCGAAGATTCCAAACCACTGATTAAATTTCATGTAATACATAAATTTGATTTTTCAAAATCTCAGGAGAATAAAACCTCTTACAAGTCATTGCTTAGATGAAGGATTTAATTTTTTTAAAACTCATTCTTAGATGCTAAAGCATTCGAAATTTGTTGATACAATGTATTATGTGGAAATTATTCAAGTATAACCACTTATATTCTAGATGAAATAACATAACTATATATAAAAAAGTCGTTCTAAACTATCCATTTTTCACAAACTTATATGTAGAAGATTTCTCAAGAATAAAATATTTCATTAAAAAAGAATATTATTTTAACAAAAATTAATCGTCCGTTCTTTGTATAGCTTACTCTTTCACATTCAAACTACTAGCTTGAAAATACTTGAAATTGATAGCAGTTAGAACAAGTCGGTGTTTATTAACATCGTCCTCTAAAACAACACTGTGCCTATTGGCGTCGGACCTTGTTACTTTGAACTTCGGTCAAGTAGAGAGGTCACCTCAGTTGGCATCCACACTTAACATTTAACTTCCACACTATACAAATGTGATGACTTTAAGCCACTTCAGATTTAAAGAGCATCAGCTCCTCTACTCGGTGAGTATTCAGTGGCATCAGGACTCAAACCCCTGATTCAACAATACCGGTCATGTGACCATGACTACTAAGCTATCACGGTCACAACAACAGTAAAAATTAATTTGTAGCAGTGGTTCCTATATAAGCCAGAAACAGCCACCGGACTTAAGTGATAATTTTAGTACAGTGGTATGATACATGCTTACGGGTCCTAAGGTACTGAGTTTCATCCTCCTTCATTGGTGCCCCTGGACATGATCTGAACACCCAACCGTCTGGTCTGGAATCATACGCACATGACGCAGCAAAACAAGCAGTCAGATACACATGACGCAGCAAAAACAAACCATCAGATACACATGACGCAGCAACCGAAGCCGTCAGACAAACATGACGCAGCAAACAAGCCGTCAGACCCAAATGCCGCAAAGGCAACAACTCACACGCTCGCCGTAACAAATATATCGTTCGTTCGTCTTTCTACCGACTCACTGGTAGGGGAAGGTGTAGCAGTGGTTCCTGTATAAGCCAGTAACAAACTCCGGAGTGAAGTGATCATTTTAGTCCAGTGGTATGCTGCATGCTTACAGATCCGAAGGTACTGAGCTCCATCCTCCTTCAAATTCTTTCTGGATACATTTGAAGAATTTAATTTGTTTTGTGTTTAGATTGTGTTTCTCTGACGAAAATTATCGTATATATATATATATATATATATATATATATTTCAAAGTTCAATATTTCAAAACAATTATGTAAGTAAATGATTCAGAATCAATAAAAAAAATATTTCTCAATATCTTCATCCCTTCCGAAACATCCTTTTTTTCAAAAAACGTTTTCATATTTAACAAAGAACAATTTTACTACGTAAAACATGATATATTTCTTTCAGTTATTCGCAAAATCTTGAACAACCGATTCTTAGAGCTTTAACGACTATTACTAAACCATAAAAGAGGCTTAACACTCCTACGCATCTTTATCCATTCACTCTAAAATTCATGAATTCATAAACAACAGAATGAATTATGATTTACGCTCAATGCAAAACTTCGATCCAAATAAAACAAAAAAACTTCTTCAGAAACATGGCGTAGTTGTAAAAATCGAAATCGCTCTTCAGAAACGAGCGTTTTAAAAGTGAAAAATAAAATTTAAAAAAAAAAGTTTTCCTTTAACTCCTCTTTCACCGTTTTGGCGAAGTAAAAAAAGGTAGCACCTGGAGTATAAAACAAAATTATGGTCCCCATTTTCCGCGATTGCCGAATAGAAAGTGCCTAATTTATTTTTAATGTCAGTGGTTGACGACTTTATTCCAAACTTGTGAAAAAAAGGATTCCTCACTCGTCCATGTCATTGTTGGTGTGATTTAGTGATCTCGTAATTTTTACTTCATATTCCTAATGGTTATACTTAACGGATACATCTTTCCACTCCCCCATATTATGGCTTTTTTCTATAAGGAACCAGGAAAGGGACACCGCTTTCATTTCACCAGTGCTTAAAGAACAGAGAATGAGGCGACAGATTGATTCCGTATTATCGCAATATCCTTTTTTTTTTTTTTTTTGTTACCTTTGATAAAATATTTATAACTTTTTCATATAGATAAAAACCGTACTTTTGTTATTTATTACTATTTATGCAGAGACAAATACGATTGACAGGGCGAAAAAGGTGTAAATTAATTCATTATAAGTAAAAGTTTAAGAATATACAGGAGGATTCATAAAGTTCATAGATTCAATACACTATAATTCAAGAAGAATGCAAGATATTTAATGTCAGCTGTAACAGAATTGTCTGGGACTATTTTAAGTTTTGTTAGAGACAATCACAGGTGTTTTATGTGTGAACACTTAGTCACACAACATACATCGAGTCGTTACTCCATTTCCAACCAAACGTGTGTTAAAGTATCAAATCCATTCACAGCGGTTGTGACATCTTTCCTCATTGTGGGGAAGGAATATTAGCCATATTCTAAAAAAATCAATTTATTTTCAGTATCAACAGCAATGCAAAATTTATTAACTAATTTTGGAGATGCACTGAAATTTTAAATATGAGTTACATTAGCGAGGTACACCAGACACGAAAAGTCTATAAATAAACAGATAACTTACGTCTAAGCAATACCTTCAAATTCTTAGCGACCTAATCTAATTTGAATTCCATTCGACAAATCGTCAACTTTAATATTACAATATTCAGCTACTAAGTATCCACGCCTGTCTTTACGTTTAATCAATCACTGCTAGCTATAGCAGTCTAACCTCTCTCTTTTTATATATTCTAATCTCCCTCTCCCTCTAATCTTTACATGCAAGACTTAATTTGCCTACTCACATCGCACAGGAAGGTTTTTAATAAATTAAATTTTAAAGACCATTTTTCCCCAAGAGGATTTGTTAATTGGAAAATCCCGAATAGACCCGTGACTGTATGATTCCATTTTACAGAGAAACAGACCTCACACCGTTTAATATTGGAAATAAGAGAATTTATGGGTACCTGTGGCAATTAATCCCACTCCCTCAGCATCTCTGTTTCCAAACCTTGAAGAGAGGTTGCGACGCAAGAATCATAACAAAATCATTGCAGTTTTCTTCCACATACACAGCGTGTCTCCTAGAAAGAGATGCAAATGTATATTCATGCTGATAAATCCCATGGTTTTGAACAAACCAATGAATAGGAGCCACTTAGATTAATCCTATTCTATTTCAAGGAAGTTCTCATAAGCCTTTGAATATCACTACAAAATTCTAGATTTCCCTCTATAGAAAAAAGCTGTGTAAATCTTCCTTTCGATGCGATATACCGGGTTTTTAATTCAGGTTTGATCCTAGCAAGGTCTTTGAATAGACCATAATCTCTAACTCAGTGCTTCTCAAACTTTCAATGTTTGCGACCCAATCTTCAATCATAATTTTCATCACAACCCCCTTAACACAATAAAAATATATTAAGTGCAATAATAATGCATTTTGACGTTAAAGCTATAGTACGATTTTAATCATAAGCCGTTCAAATTATCAAGTATTAAATTCTGTATATGACAAGCCTATGAGAACAATAATTTTTCAATTTCTTCTTAATTTAGTATTGTGAGCTTTATAATCAAATACATTGTGCAGTCTGATACATTTATAAGTTTATTATATCAGTGTAGATGTGTGTATTTTATGTTTTATTATGTCCGAATGTATATGCGTTTTTATTCCTTTCAGTAAATTTGTAATTTTTTAAATCCCTGGTTTTTGACTTTTCGATATCCTCGCCCTCCCCCGCCCCTCGGAGGGTTATCACACCCCACAGTTTGAGAAGCGCTGCTCTAAGTAGATCACA
Organism: Trichonephila clavata; assembly: GCA_019973975.1. Classification (NCBI taxonomy): domain Eukaryota; kingdom Metazoa; phylum Arthropoda; class Arachnida; order Araneae; family Nephilidae; genus Trichonephila; species Trichonephila clavata. The sequence continues at coordinate 143,107 of BMAO01012332.1, forward strand.
AAGCTAACTGAGAAAATATTTGAGATCCCTCTTCATTAGAAAAGTCTGAACTAAATTTGCTCTGTGGGGATGATGAATCTCCATCTTACGAATTTTCAGGACATCATTCAAACTTGGAAGTAATCGTTAAATTGGTATTGTAGAGGTATGAATCGCTGAACAAATAGCTGAATCAAGGTTTATCCCAGCCAGTAATATATTCTTCACCATTCGCTGTAAAATGGTTAAACCTCTTTGGATGTGATCCTCTGACCAATCTTTTAGCACCAAACTTACTTTATACCACATTCCAATTCTCTCCTCCTCCATTCTCTTTTTTTTCGTTAATTGTAGAGTCTAGCTGTAATTAATAAAATAATGTGAAAAGTGATGTTTATGTGAAGATTTTTTAAGTTAAATTAGAATGCTAGATTTTAAGTAATAAGAAGAAATTTCACGCTAAATAACACTAAAAACTTGAATTTCACAAGAAAAATAAAATAAATGGAATTATTTTAGTATTTTTTCCCGGGTTTAGTAAGCTAAAATCTATAAGAAAAAAAGTTTAAAAAAAAGATTATATGTATTTTTAATATCACACATAAATTATTTCTAAGTGTGAAATTTATTTTTAAAAAATAAGAAAATTAATGTTTAAAATGCGGATGCATTTATATTCAGATACTTTTACTATATATTTAATCTTTATATCTTGATTCTATTTAAAAACATTAAATAATTAAATTATCTTACTCGCAGCATATTCAACATGTGTCATAACTTAATTGATTTTCTCAACTGTATTACGTAGTTAACAGATTAAAATTTCATGGATAAAAATGAATTCTTAAATAATATATTATGTTATATAATTTATTTTATATGCATCACACATAATACTTAATATAATTGACTTATATATATATATATATATAAAATAATGTTTTCATCAATGCGTGCTTTAAATCTAATTGGTAATAATTTCATGTGGAAATAGCGTTACTTCTTTTGAGCCTTTAAGAAAGCTTGATTTTAATTCCTGAATAATATATGATGGTTTATTTATGCTATAAAATTTTCTGGCTTTGGAATTAACTAAAACTTATTAAATAATAAAAATGTATCCTTTAGGTTTTTAGATTTTCTTAAATCATAATTCTATTACATTAATAATTTATTACTAAATAAGAAATATAATTTTTGTCTTTTTCTGTTGAAAGAAATAATTTGATATTTTCTGAGTTACAGGTAAAACTAGAATAAACGTAAAAATAATCAATGCGAACCCACAGCTCTAGAATTTGAACTCTTATAAAAATCATTAAAGGATTAAGCTAATCTCTCTCACTTGAATTTTGTTCTAATTTTTAAAATTAACCATAAATTTATTGTAATAATAAATTTTTATATTAAAATTAGAACAGACGAAAGTGTTCAACGCATATGACTTTTCTGATATTTTAATTAATTAATTAATCTCTAATTTATTTTATGTATATATATATATAATCAATAATCATATTCTACGTTGTACCATAAATCTAAAAAGCAAAATAATAAATCGAAATATTGCAAGAGAGTATGATAATAACAATATAGTTATATATATATACATATATGGAAAAAATTTATATATAAAATAGAACATAACAGGGGAAAAAAATTAAGATCAAATCTAATGAAATACAAATAAGAACCTAGCGAGTCAAAATGCAATTTCGGACTTAGGACCGAATAAGTGGGGTTAAAATAGTTTGAAGGCGCCAACCTTCCCCCTTTGCAACTCGGTAGGAAGGACCAAAATAAAATAAATAGAAATTTAAAGTATACAAAATCGAAAATATAAAAAATCCAAAGTATAAAAAATCTCATAGAAATATGAAAGAACAACCGACTACTATTAAGCAAAAATTCTCCCAAAATGTTTAAGCAGAAAAATATCAAAAGAATTACCCAGTAAAAGGATTCTTCCAAAAAGATTTTAAAACTTCTGCTCACAGAGCTTATTCCAGGAGATCCAACACTCTTGAAACCGATGGAAAGCTTATATATGTTGTGTTAAAAATCTAAATTGCACTTAAACGCATCCTTTATACCAGCTTGTAAGGAAGACGCCAAGAAAGATTACATTCAAATTTAGTACGCTATAACTTGGTTGGTTGTCACAAATGTAGAAAATTGGTTGGTTGTCAAAATGTAGAAATTTGGTTTGGTTGCTAAAAATGTAGAAATTTTTCATATTATAGGATTTTTAAGAAGGGTGTTTAAAAAATAAACTGTGTGAAGAGTGTTAAAACAGAATCTTCACAGCAAAACCACTAAAAAATTTTTATATATATTTTTATATTTTTATATAAATCAAATCATCATATTCTTTATATATTTTTATTATTTCACAAAATATGCTAGCTCTAAGTTAAAAAAAATCAGAGTTATGGTAAATTTTATGTTCGTTTTTATTCACATTCCAGTGGCAAATAAAAATTTTAAGCGGATTAATGTCAGAAAGAAGAAATAACTCATTTATCTTCATTTAAAATTCTAAGTCTTTTTTTTTTTCCTATTGAGTCTAATGCTTTGAAATTCTTTAACTTATTGTTATTAGCACTTGTAACAAAAATTAATATGCACTTTTAATTAAAAAATACTTATTTTTAAAAAAAAAACAATTGAATGTAGAATTTACACATTGTTTACGGAATTTTCAATAAGCATTCAAGAAAAGTACATAGGTGGATCCAAAAAAAAGTTACAAGCCGCAGCATTTGAAAACTACATATTGTGGAGAAACTTTGTTTCCCCAGAGTGGAGACAAATGGCGCTACTTATCTTAAAGGGTTTTACGAGTAGGTAGTGAAAGTTCCCAGACGGTTCAGGAAGATTGAAATGGCAAGAAGCTTAGGAAATTGATCTCGTTTAGAAGTGCGAACCGTGATTCGATTTTTATGGGCAAAGAATGTGCAGACAACATGTAGCGAAATTGTGTCACTCTTTTCAATCAGGCAGACAGAATGTCGAAAATCGCAATATGGCAGGTAGCTGCTGGCTAAGTTTTTCAACGATAGAAATTAACATGGCACGAAATCCAGAACTAATTCAGAATGATCAACGAATAACTTCTGCGGGAAATCGCGTCAGAGCTTGGACTGAGCTATGGTAGCGTGCAGAATATCGTTTCTGATGTGCTGCGATATTTCTAGACAGTGCTGCGAAAACATCCGCCGAGACCTGGCTCAATGGACAGGGAACTGATTTCTACCAAGATGGGTTAAGCAAGTTGGTTCAGATAAATGCCTGAATAGACTTGGTGATTATGTCAAAAAGTGATAGGCACGAATGCCTCTTGATTCCATTTTGTATTTTCTGTCTATTAATAAATATTTTTTATTCGACTTGTAATCTTTTTTTTATCCACCCTCGTATTTTACTTATATTAATCATATTAGCAGAAAACACACTCCAACTTATGTTTTACATAGCTTGTGTGACATATTTGTAAATCAAATTCCATGTTTGCACGCCGATTATTGTAGGAGGTGCAGCATTTTAAAATCCTTTCATAAATTTTAAAATTTTCTTTAAAAAGTTAAATCGTTAGTATTTGTAGTAATTGAGAACAAAATCTGTTTTACATATTCCATACACACATTGCTTACAAGCAAAAAATTGTAAAAATTTAAGTGTTTTGTATATAAATCGTAGTACCGTGTGTGTGTGTGTGTGTTGTGTGTGTGTGTGTGTCATTAATATTATATAATGTATACTATTATACTGCCTTGTCCAATTTTCCAATATTTTAATTGTTCTTTATTCTTCTTATAAGTCATTAGAGACTTTAACAATTTTATCAAATTTTATAGCATTCCATTTAAAACATAGTACTAAAACTGCATGCATGTCATTGCTCTCCTAATATATTACTAGAAACAATCATGAGCTCTAAGAGCGGATGTTGATTTTTAATTCATTCTGCTTAAGTATTATGTACGATCGTTTGACATAGAAAAGATGATTGATTGATATCAAGATATCGAACGGCTTAACATATTATTGAGTTCAATGCTCGAGGTAAGCTCCTGATCTTTTGATGAAGGTTTTCTGTTTTGATAACCTTCGACCAAAATGGAAAGGAAGGTCAAAGCAAAGGGAAAAATTTCTGATTATGGAGAAATGAAGAAATAGAACTATTTTCTTCATTCTCATCATTCGATCTCAATATAAAAAAAATGTGGATTCCATCTTAGGGGTAATTTATAAGAAGTTCACTGCAAAATAAAAGCAATTAGAAAAGCCTATAATGTAGTGGTTAATGGAAAGAATATTGAATAATTATTAATAAAACTTATGTGAATATTTACTCATGTTTATGCTATGAAATAAAAAGAAGAGTTGTTAAGTATAACTAATCGTAAATATATAACAACAATTAGTTGTTCCTGTAAGAGTTATTGTTTTTGGTTATATATCAATTCGAAATTGAATTTCTTTCTAGAACAAAATAGTTATTAAAATATATTTGAGTGGATTAATTTTATAGTTCTTCCAAATCGTATGGTAGTTATAACTATGATATATTTGTCTGAACGAATCGTTTGCTGTATTGTTATTTAACCGGTAACTGTTTAAAACTTATTTGCAGATTATAGAATTCCACAAAATGGGTTTTATTCTGAATTTTTAGATGTAGGTGTCCGATCTGCATTTTATTGTATTAATGATTATGTAGTTAAGAATGTTTAGGATAAATTTAAAGTTTATTTTAAAAGGATTTCATTTTTCGTAGACTACAAAGAACATAAGTTAAAATACCTCGTAATAAATATGCAATAAAATATATCTCGCAAGAAATAAAAGGAAATGAAACATGGATCTGGTAAATTAATTTTAAAATAATCAGCAAAATAAACTGAATATTTAAAAAAAAAATGTGGCTCTGATTTAGTTATTAAATAAAATGTTTTGCATTGAAAGAGTTATTTTAACAATTACTATAACTACTATTAATAGATAAATTACCCACCACAAGAAGTTATTTTATAAATTTATGGCGAAAGTAATTATTGTTTTTAGTTTAATGGTATTTAATATTTAAAAAATAAATGTAATTATTCATGACAGAAGATAAATTTATGATCAAATTAGTTAAGCTTCAAGTTCCGGGGGGAAAATTTTGAAATTTATTAAAAGTATTTAAATTTTCCAAAAAATATTGATTAAATTTTACATCTCAATAAAAAGCCCTAAAATTTCATATTTGTCTTTTGTTGGCCACAAATAAAAATGGCTAAGAATATTATTCAAACAATATTCAATAGAAATATAAAATACATAATGCTAATCAGATGTGAGAATATTTACAAATAGTCATGTAATAATATGTTTATATATATGAGCAATTTGATAAGTTTCCCTATCTTTTTGTATTAACTGTAATCTTTTCTTCTATGGTAATTGCTTTAATTTTCTTTTTATTAAAAAATATAATTTGCAAAGACAAATAATAAATTTTAGATAGAAATCTAATTACACAAGCAAAGTGTTTCTAATTAAAGTATTTAAAGTTATAAAAATAAACTTTTCAGTAGCTGTAAAAAATATTTCATTTAAAAATGAATGACCTTGAAAAACCTTGTTGATGTTGAATATTTTTTTTAAAAACCTAGAAAGTAACAGTAACAAATTTTTCCGTAGTTGAGGGGAAAAAACAGAAGTAAAATAAAAGACATATATTAGACGATAAATGTTTTCATCAAACAAACAAAAATATTTGAAATAAATAATAAAACAAAAGTTTAAGAGTCAAAAATGGGTAAAAAGCATTCCTTAAAAAACAAAATACACTTTTTAGGACTATATTTTGCAAATTAAATTCACCTCGGACAAAATGGATTTTAACATCTTAAAGTAGTTAGAAAATTAAACGTATGCTCAAGCGCTTCTTTTAAATAGCATAAAATCTAAAAAAAAAATATTTTTTTGCTAATATTTCACTACGTTTTTGATACATTGCAACTAAAACTTTTCCAATTTAAATAGTCAGATTATGCTTTAAAATTATTTAATTAATTAAAATATTTCAGCTAAAAACCACAGGAAATATATCTAATAATATTTCACAAATTACTGCTAATGAATTACTCATTGAAACTGCATTGTTTAATTTTAATAGTAACAAGTGATATAAAAAAATTAAGTCAATTCCTACTTTGAATCGATGAATAGAAAGTATTTCATTAACGACTGAAAATTTAAGCTATATAATGTATATATATATAGCGAGAGAGTGAACTAGTAGTAGAAATTGAAAAAAGCATGATTTGCTTACATTGTTATAACAATGCACAGCCGGTTTGGCTAGTTTGGCTGAAAAGCCGGTTTTCGACGCCAATTTTTGTCATTGTTTTAACTATTACATTGTTACAACAATGGAGACGAATCTAAATTGCTGCCGAAAACCGGTAGTTAATCAATTAATATTTGGAATAACTATATTAACATCAAGTGTCATCCACTACAAGTTTTAAAAAATTTATTTGAACTTGATTGGATGAATAGAAAGCCTTTTATTCATGATTGAAAATTTGAACAAGATATATAAATAAATAAATATGCATATATAGGAAGGAGTGAGCTAATAGAGTAGGAATTGAAAAAGACCTTTATCTGTTCATTATTCCACTTATTCTTTTATCTAGGACTTTAAAATTATTTTATTATTTGTCTGATTTTTCTGTACTTCATAAAGTTTTTAAAAATCAAAATGATTCTAATATTTAAAAGAACAAAATTCTCTCTCGTTTTAGTATATTTCTAATATATTTGAAATGAGATGTTCTGAAAATTAATTTTTGAATACTAGCATAAAAACTTTCATTAAACTGACAATGGCGCGTATTTCCTTCTTTAATAATAACCGACTTTTTCCGAGTTACTCCAACTTAAAAACATCTTCTAAACTTTCGTTTTATATTATGAGATAATAGTAAATGGAAATTAAAAATCATATTTTGGTTCATAAAAATGTGAATTTTTCGTCTTGGCTGAAAAAAGTGCAGTGTCGAAAATAATTCTATTTAAAAGAAAAAGGCATACAAAATCCTAATCCTCGTTCTTAGATGGCAGTAGCAACCTTTCAAAGATGAGTCTAGTCAGTAAATATCATTAATGGTCTTTGTAAACTGACGTCACAACTCACTTAAGAGCCATAATGTCCTTTAGCTTTTTGGCGCAATCAGAAATGCAGTTTATCTAATAATAATTACATTACCCCGAAACCTTTTGTGAATACGAAAAAAAAGCCACCTTAAATAACTAAACAAAACCATAAAGAGCGAAGTAAAATCGGTCGAAAGTCTTGTTCGTGTATTTTTAATGCTGATAAATGTATAGAAATGGTTTTATTAGGACTTTATCGGGAAAATTTTGGCGCACACAAAAAAATTCTTAATGATGGCGCCATTTTTAGAATGCTAAATAATCGCATATTAATGAGTTCTCACATTGGTGCTAGAAGTAATATGCAAGTCTTTTTGTTGCTCATATTCAATAAATTTTACCTTTTGCTATTATGAGGGAAGATTAAAGGAAAATGTAGGAACAAGTATTTGGTTTGAGATAACACATGTAAAGCCTCAAACTACGTTGTTACCCACTTCAAGAGAGAATTTATACCAAATGTTTACTTTTTGTCATTAACTAATTTTATTTTTGAAAATTGTAGTGTTGTCACTTCATTTTTATTCTAAGGGAGAAATTTTAAATAGGTTGTAAAAATATCAAAATAAAATTAGATGCATGCGGTTTCGGTTTTATCGACAAATATACTTATAAATTGATTACTTCAATAAAAAATGCAATATTTTAAGAAAAATATTTTAAACATTCCATATAATGAATATGTGTTTTTTTATTTTTAAAGATTTCAGGGAATATAATCAACTTTTTGATTAAGAAATCAGTATTTCAGTGCTCGTTTTTCAAAACAAAGCTCTAAAACAAAGCTTAAAATATTCGCTGCTTATTTTACGTAATATATTACGAAAGGAATCGTTTTTTTTTAAAGAAAGTAATGAATTACAGCAATTTATTAAACTATTGTAAATTATTCCTTTTCGAAAATTGACATCAAAATAGTTTTAAAATATTTCCTATCATGTATTAAAACGTCCAACTGAATATTTCTTTTCCCCATGTATGTTTATTTTCTAGAATATTTTCTTTAAATAAATACACTAATTATTGCCAAAATATAAAAAACTCATTTCGGAGTAAAAACTTTTTTTTATTTTCTTCTAGCGCATATATTGGTTTAAAAATTGAAATTTCAACGTGTATTTTATCATTGTAGTATCAACATTTGCTAATTAATATCACATTTGTTCCGGGAAAATATACAAGATAAAGGGAAATATTTATTCAGATAAATTAAAAATTACTGGGTCTCATTTGAAATTTATTTTACTTTTTTAATGTAACTGAAAAAACATCGGCATTCATCCTATAGTATTTCATATTTTGAAAACCAAAGTTATATTAAGTATTGCAAAACAAATACTTCAAATAAATAAGATGTATTGTATGCCTGAATTTATTCATTCGAGCTATTTTTTAAAAAATAATAAAACTAATTATAATTTTGAAATTATTATTACTTTTTAGATTAAATAAATACGTTCTTTGCTATGATAAACTATTTTTCGATTTAATATGAATAATACTTTTAAAAGAGTTTAAGGGGTCACTTCACGCAGCCTTTTCCCTATCTCCGTAATGTTAAAAATGACCAAATTTAAGGAACATTTTTGAAAAATTGACAAGTTGTACAGTCATGAATTTTTTTGTGTAGATTTATTGTATTGTTTTTATTATTTTAATAAGAGCATTTTTCAAAATTTTGATTAGTTTTTTTTTAAAAATTCATATGTGGAGTAACACGTCAAAATTATTAAAACGATAAAAATTCTTGTACATTTTAATCCATAAAATTTTTTTGAATAATTTTTTGACAAAATCTCTCATTAAAATATTTATTTGTATAGTGTTAACATATGTGCAAAGTTTCAAAGCTATAAATTAAGTAGATTTTTCAAAAATGTTCCTTTTGTGTTGAAATTTACACTTTTGAGAAATAGTGATTTAAAGTAAAAATTTACTATTAACTAATACGTACCAGAACCACAACTTGGATTTCTGGTATCATATGCAAGATCATCTTGTCTACATTTTAATTGTTTGTTTTTAGTTCTAGCTTCTTTGGTTCATTGTAAAACTGCCTATTTTGCTTTCTTAATATGCGCATGATCTACTTCTTCCAACGCTCGACATTTGTAAAATCCAGGGTTTGAATGTTTAATACATCTAAAACTTTTAATTGGTAATGAAACCTTGATTATATAAAAATGTACCTTCAAATACTATAGTTGTTAAAGTTCCTAATTGTATAAATAAAGTTTTTGGAACTATAAATCAAATACAATTTAAGGTTTCATTGAAATTTTAAGTTTACCGTTAAAGCACGTAAAAAAGAGTTCACGACTAGAGAAATCTCTAAATACTTTTTTAATGCAATTGCTAATTGCAA